>RJWT010002812.1:0-39028 GCA_004365215.1 Cuniculus paca
CCGTAGGGTGGGGACGGGGTGGAATTCCAAGCACTCACCAACCACCAGTACAGATCTTTGTGTCTGCCACTCTCCTTCACTCCGGTGCCTCTTTGCAGAGACCTCTGGGGTTGACTGCAGCTGCGACCATGACCGCAACTGCTACCGCACGTCTCCAGGCTCAGCAGGTCTTCTGGCAGGGTGAATCCAGCTCCAGGCTGAGGCGCTGCCAGCCACCACCTTCTTCTTCATTTAAATTCTTTTTATTCTCTTTGTGGGCTTCAATTCATATTTTAGATTCTTCCTTGGTCCAGGGGACCCACTTCCTTCCTTCTTGTCCTCTCCTTGGTGTTATATTCCAGCATCTGAACTGTTTCTCTCAGAGAGACTGTTTACTCTGCTGCTTACTGTTCTGCCATCTTTAGCTCCTCCTCTCAGGTGCATAGCTTTCTAATATAGGATTTGCTAACTTCAATTAAAAAAAAAGCTCATGTTAGAACGTAGATTCTAGGCCTGGGGATTTAGCTCAGCAGCCTAAGCGCCTGCCTGGCAAGCACGAGGTTGTGAGTTTGATCCCTGCTGCTGCTGCTGCTGCTGCTGCAAAAAAAGAAGGTAGATTCTAGGGATGGGGCTTGAGAGTCTGCATTTCTATTTAATGAACTTCTAAGATGCTAGTCCTTCTGACAATACTTAATTAAATAATAAAGATCTAAATTACGTAGGATGTGGGAATAAATTGACCTCTTCAACATACAGAATCTCTTTTGAAATATATAAGGCCTTGAGTTCCTGTAATTCAGTGGGACACCTTATATTATTGTTGTTTACCAAGTACATCTAAATAGTAGTTGATTGTTCCCTTCTTAATAGATTTTTAAAAAATATTTACTACTCGGGACTGTGGGTAGCTCAGTGGCATAGCGTTTACTTGGATGTGCAGAGCTCTGCGTTCAGTACTCAGAAGCACGCACACATACACACAAAGTTTCTTACTTGAAATATTTCGTATTTTTAGGTCACTGTTTAGATGTAATTCCAGTACTATATTTTCATTTATTAATGTTTTATATATTAAATATATAAAATATATTTCTCATGTTATCTTTAAGAAAAAATATTATACTCAATACCTGCTAAATTTCAATTTGCAACATAAAGCAAAATACACATCTCTTATCTATGGCTGTAAGTCATTAGGATCTTACTATATGTTCTGTTTTGTGGTTATACAAAATAAAACTACAGAATAATATAAACAAGTTAGTAACTAGCTTTATTGAAATCTGTTCTTCTGTAATTATTAACTATGAATGAAGAGTAATGCTTTTTTTTTTTTTAATAGCTCAATCACTAAAAGAATTTGCAAGGCTACTTATTACAGTAGAAGAAGAAAGACGGAGATTGGTAAGTCTGTTCCCAATTCTTAAAAAATGTTTGAGCTTATTGAGAATAAAGGCTAGATCCCCTCTGAATTAGGCTATAAAACCTTATTATTTGATATATGTACCAGATGCTAAGTTGGGGAGTATTTTTATCAGATATTACTAATAAGATACACCATTCTGTTTATTTCATTTATTCAGCAGATGTAAGTTACCTTTATTTTGTTTAGCAATTTAATTGGTCTGATATTAGAAATATTGAACAAACTGCCATTAGCAAATGATGATGAAAATCGGAGAGTGATTACAGATGTGGAAATTAAGTCAGAAGTGACATGGAAACTAAGGGGGTACACAATTCTGGGTGGGTGAAGCTATGATTCAGATCCTGTGCAAATAATTCTTAAGAGCAGTGAACCCATTGGTGGGGGTTATAATTTAACAAATGTGTTAAAGGATATCAAACAGTTTGTTGTAGTGCGTGGGAGGAAAGAAACAAGAATGTACTCATAGTACCAAGGAGAGTTTGTGCTCACCAGAGGAAAAGCTGTTCCTCTGAGGAGGAGGAAGAGGAGGAAAGGAAGAGAGGATTGATGAAAACATAGTAAAATATGAAACAGTAACTTGGCTGACTGGACAGGTGGGGAATCGTGTGAGGAATGAATGAATCTCTGACCAGAAAAAATTTAAAGCAGTCAGAGATGGTTATTGAAGAGAACAACAAAGGGAAGGCTATTTAGTGATAAAGAACCATTGAAATTAGACATAAATGCATCAAGAAAGACCAGCTGCCATTTTTCTTGGAGTTTCCTGGTGAAATTTAATATTGGCCTTTGAGCAGTAAGCACAATTGGGAGTGAGATTGAGGCCAAAGTTTGGAACAGAAGACAAAGTACTGGATGAAGGAAGGGTACATGGACTTGTATAAAATGAAAATTGGTCTTGGTTAATTATAGTGAAAAACTGAAGCAGAATGGTACCAGTAGTCTTAGAAAACTGAAAGGGGAGCATGACTATTTATTTGTGTTGGAGGTTCACTGAGAACAAAGGCCATTGAGTGACACTTTAGGAACTCCTGATAAAGAGTGAAAGTTGGAATGTAGAAGCTGTGAGGTTGATATGTTACTGAGCTGAGAAAGAGACCTCAGGAATTAAGAAAGGTAATCTCAGCAGAATCTTAAGATCATGGAGTATGAGGGCAGGATAAAGGACAGAGATTAAGGTGAGGAAGCCACTAAGGAATATAGTAGAGTATTACTTAAACCATGGAGATGAAGATTGAAATGCTAGGTCTCTTAGTGCTTCAGAGGTCTTCATTTCTGCCTTTGGCCATGTTCTAATGTTTGGGAAGGAAAAAAATTTTGCTTTCATGGGTGAAGTCATATCGTGGGTTTAAATTGCTTTACCTGTTGTTTCAGAGATGATTTAGTATAATGCTCAAAGTAATGAAATAATCTCTATAGATAAAAGCCTATCAGAATGTATTTCCACAAAGATTATATAGAAAACAATCATTAAACCCACAAATCTAAATACCAAAGTGATAATCAACACTTCAGTCATACGGTCTTGTTATAACAAGACCTGGTAACACATACCTGGTAACTTCATACCTGGTAACACATTGAATACGAAGATGAGTCAGTGAACTTGTGTTTTAAAAATTAGAATATTTTTAAATACCTGGTAACACATTGAATATGAAGATGAGTCAGTGAACTTGCGTTTTAAAAATTAGAATATTTTAAACATACTTGGAAAGTGTAAAGGAACTCTATAATTATAAAACCATTTAATTATTGTTTTTTAATTGACAAGTCATAAGTATATATATTAATTGGGTTTAACCAAATCTTAAGTATGTCAGAACAGAAAGGAAAAACTGAATCTCATGGTAGATGAAAGAGGGTATTTAGCACTTTGTAATTTAAATAAATTGTTTTATTACCAATGATTTACTATACTTAGTAAGATGAATAGATATGTCATCTTGGTAACTTAATGACTGTTTGCAGAAAAAGAGCCCAAAGAAACATTGACTTTAGAAATGAAATCTCTTATTGGAACTCATTGTTTTTTTTGCCCTCTAATTTCTGCTCAAGTCAACAGAAAATACATTTTTAATACAGCAAAAAAGTAAGAGAAGTAATAGAAAATGCATCTCAGAAATGTGTGATGGTATCATTTTTCCTGTCTATTGATTTTCAGTAGAAAAATTGTCTTCCATGATGCAGCATTTTCCAAAATGTTGAATGACACCTGCCATTGTATGGTCATACTAAGAATGAACTTTTGATGACATGCATGTAAGAAATTATTTAATAGTACTATGTCCCAGCCTTAATACTTACTAGTTAGAAGTTCAAGATCTTTTTTTTTTTGATACTGGGACTTGAACTCAGGGCCTCATGCTTGCCAGATATCAAGATCTTTTTTTTTCCTTTCAATTATTGAGGTAAACTTGTAAAAAAAAAGTATGTCTTTGTTGAGAATGTTAGACTTTTATCCCATAAAATATAGCACTTAAATAATTTTAATTGGAAGGCATCATAGGTCAGATATCTTTACAGAAAGATTCAGACTGCTCCCAATATCAGCTTCACAGTTACATCTCTTCCTTTTTCTTTAGATCAGGCTAATTTGCCTGTGCAAGTGTTACCATTTTATCCAGATTGTCCAAAGTTAATTTGATTCAATACTGATATAGCAAGAGAATTCTATAGGGAACATGAAGTGCTCATTTGTGACCTTCTGGATTAAATCTTGATAAACTCTTATTTATTTATATTAATGAATTTGACTCTTGCCTTTCAGGTGTTTGAGATTGATAAATTCTTTCCCTGACTCTAGAACTGTGCCTATCCCCTGCGTTCCGTTCTTACTTCTCAGTGCTAGTCCTCTTGCTCCATGCTCTCTCGGTCCACAGACTTTCGGTTCCTTCTAGTGTCCCTATAAGCTTATTTTGAATGTGAATCTTTGCATTTTCATTTCATCTGCCTTGAACATTCTGATTCATAGTCTGTCCAGATTTGCTCCATGTTATCATTTCAGCCTTCTCTCAGATATTTTTCCTAGAAATCTTATTTCCCTACAGTCTAAACTAGTCCCTTTTTTTCCTTGTATATGGTGACAGAAATACCTGCTTTCATGCAGCTTAAATAAGAAACAGAGACATAAAATGTATTCGGTGATGAGTGCTAAAACATATTGGTGGTGAGGTTATTAATTGAGATGAAGAAGGAAATGGGGGAGAGACACAGTTAAATTTTGAGTCTGCTTAGGTAACTACTGTTTATCTAAATGCCCTTGTCTCAGTAACAGCTGGAGATATAATATATATGCTGGAGTTCAGAAAAACAGCTGGGGTTGGAAATATAAATTCAGAAGTTGTCGAGGTCTAGAGGGTATTTAAAGCTATGGAAATGGATGAGATCACCCTCTGTGAGTGTGGAGACTGAAGAGAAAAGGTGGGAGGAGAGAGCCTTAAGGCGCATCGAGTCCAGGGTTTGGTCAGATGTGGTAGAATCAACAAAGGAGATTAGATTAATAGGAAAACTTACAGAAAGCTGCTTGAACAACTTTTTCCAAGCCCCATTTCTTCACTTGTAAATAGTAATGATGCAGGACGATAGTAAAGAGAAACTTATGGAATGTGGCCCATTCCTCAGGGTAGAGGTCTAAATGACCTCCTTTGCTTTATCTGCTTCTCCATCCCACCCACCTCCTGCCCTGTGGGCTCCTCATGTTCTAAGTAGTCTCAGTCCCTGACCTGGACAGATGTTTTTTATGGGTGTATAATAATGCATATATACATATTTTTTCTTTGACTGTGTATCTTTGACACCAACCAAGGGGGCTTCAACTTCAGAATATTTTATCTAAGTTTATCTTAGTTTATGCAGTTGAACTTCTTTTGTTTCTCATTTTAATTAATGGGATACTTCTTTGTATCTCAGTACCTTAGAAATGAAGGACCCAGTGATACCCAGTACCTTAGAAATGAACCCATATGATTTTTCAGTATCTGAAATGTGTTTGTTATTTTGTGGCTTGAGTTGTATTTCTGTTAGGTAGCACTGACAGGCATTGCTGTAATAATATTTGAATTAATTGAATCCACACATCAACCCTCTAAGTTATATATTTTAAATACAGCTTGAACATCTCTCTTTTTTTTTTTTTTTTTTTTGTCCTGGGGCTTGAATTCAGGATTTTGCGCTCGCTACACAAGTGATCAGCCACTGGCCTATTTTGCCCTTCCCCTTTAAAAATTTTTTATTTTGAGATGGGAGTCTCACCAAATTGCCCAGCCTGGCCTAAAATTTAGGATCTTCCTGACTTTGGAGTAGCTGAGAGTAGAGCCATGCTCCACCCTGCCTAGCTCAAAATAAAAAACTTGACATGATACTCCAAAAGTTTCAGATTTTGGAGCTTTTTGGATAGGGGACTTTCAATCGTAAAAGTATGCATATATTCCAAAATCTGAAAACTCTGGAATCTGAAATTCTACTAATTTCAAGCATTTCAGCTAATAGATATTCAACCTGGGCACCTATTTTAAAGAGAAAACTCAAAGGCATATAATTAGTAGATGATGCTGCAAAAAAGTTGAATCCAGGCTGTTGGACTGCACTTCATAATGTTACAATCTAAGACTTTATTTAATTAGAGCAGCATTAATAACAGCTAATATATATTGTTCATAGAGTGTATGAGATGCACTAGTAAGTGCTTTAAATGTATTACGTTAGTATTTTACAAAAGTTAGGAACATAGGCATTTCAGTTTTGAAATTATTTTATATTTTCAAATACCTTATATTTATTTTTTGTTTTTTTATTTTAAAGAGAAAAAACAGAAAAAAAAGAGACAACTACAAGAGCAACAAAAACCCCAAAACAATAACAATATAGACTTTCAAAACAAGATTACAGAAATTTAACAATGGTTGTTATATTGCATATTGTTATCTTCAAAAGAGTTGCTTAGATTACCAGCTATAGACATGCAAAAATGATCAAATCATATATTAACTGTTCTTTTCCAAGAACTAATAGAATTAGTAGTATAATCATTTTCGCTATCTTATGTATATATGTACAAATTTATATCTTTTCATTTTTCCTTCTTTCTTTTCTCTTTTCCTCATCCCACTTATTTTTTGCCTTTGAGTAGTTTCTTGCCCTTTCAAAATATCTATTGTAGATTTTGAATCTTATTAACCCTTTCAGTTTCTTACACTAGGGAGACAATACGTACCTTATCATATTTAAACAGACATTTATTTTAACAAAACTATCCATTCATCCACTGATAGTTCCCACATCAAATTTTTGACATATACAAGCTAAAATGTTCTGTAAATCTGATAAACCTATTTGAATCTTTCCCCTACTTTGAATTCATGAAATAGAATATTGTAAATGTTTAATCTTTCGCCAAAAATTTTGCTTTACAGGTTTGCACTCAATAGGTGATTTACTGATTACTCTAAAATTGTGATATCGATTCTGTCATATGCTTAGGTTCAATTATCTGTGAAGTCATTGAGTTTCTTTATTGTCTCTCTGATAAATGAGACAAAATATGCCAGTATTTTGCATGTAGGCATATGGATATTTTTGATATATCTTAGATTAACTTTTATTATTAACTTTTATTAACTTAGTAACTTTTATTTTGAAGCTAACTTCAGGTATAGTGGCTATGGTACTGATATTCTTATACAATGATATCATCTAAAATTTAAAAAGTAACATAAATATCTCATTGTTCTGTAGGTTATACATTTCTGGCTTTCACCTGTATTGAATTGTGGCAGCTTCTTGTCCCTGATTTCCAGTTACCTGGTAAAAATTATGCAGTAGGATTGAGAGGTGGCAGGTACCATATAATTCATCACAAATACAATAGTAGTGGCATTTATTTTTTATTGCAAATAATCATATTACTCATTTGTATTTTTATGTGTACAGGGCACTTTCATATACATTTTTATTGGATCCTCATAATAATCTGAAACTGAAGTCAACCTCCAAATAAACGAGTTTTTCTATTTGATGCAATCCACTAGTGAGTGACAGAAGTGACAGTGTAGGATACTTAGTTCTGGGTCTTTGAACATCCAGCTCACTGTTCTCTCCTATCCCGTGTCTTTTCTTGTTTATTTAGTTTTAAGTACCTCACATTCAGTTTTAAGTACCTCACATTGGGGGATTCTTTTTTCCTTGTATATATTATGTGTTCTGAAAACCATCTTGGTTGTTCAGCATTTTATATAGTGCTTAGTAGTACAAACTCCTTGATAGTGGAAGAAAAAGGTGGTGGTTGAGAGTTATTACAGGTAAACCTTCTATGTACTGTTTCTGCCATTACATGAATTAATTCATTATGGTTATGTCTAACATAGAAATAAACTTTCTTTTAGTGGAAGACATTAATTTAGAGTGAAGGACTTGAATGGGAGCATTGCTAGAATTTCAAAAACCGTTTCAGAATGTTCGTATTTGAGGATTTTGTCTTTTGTCTTTAACTAAAAAAGACTCATAATGAGAATTAAAAATGACTTTCAGAATGCTAAAAATATCTCAGAATAGACACAGTATAGTGTTAAGAGGGTGAAACCTTTCCTGGCAGGCTGCCTTTTAATCGTTTCACTGCTCCTTAGCACTTCTTCCCTGGAATACAAAAAAAGGGATATTCAGAGATAAAATCTATACTTCATTGTGGTACTCCTTATTTGCCTGGTTTGCAGAAGAATGCATGAAAAGAAGGTTGTCCTTTTCCTTAATAAAACTCAGGTTGTATGCTATTAGGAGTTCTGTTCTTCGTGACTGGCAACCAACAGAAAGAACTGAGTTGGCACTAATTTTAAAATATACTTTATTTTAGTATGCCAGTTTCACTCACACTTGTACATGATTTCTTTCTTCACAAGTGATAGCAAACATCTGACATTTAGTTATTAAATATAAAATTGCTAAGTTTAAAGATTTTTTTTTAAGTGGACAAGTAAAAAGAGGCATCTAATATTTGTATTTTCTTCTTTCCCAAGACTGTTTATTTTTTTTTTTTAGATGAAGATTATAAGGAAAATTTTCCAAGAGATAATAAGGAAGGATTGTTAGGGAACTTTTCTACCAGATAGTGTGACTAAAAAGCAACCAATTTAAGATAAGGTATTCTAAATAATGTGTTTTTACATTCTTTTAAATTTCTTCTGCCTAAATACAAACTGTATTGAAAATTTCTTTTTCAGTTTTGCTACTTTGGCTTGAACCTTTGGTAAGATTATTGTTGCTATGGCTGTGAATATGCTCGTGTGCTCTGATAACTTACAGTTGCACATGGCATTGGGCTTCTAGTCTCCTTTCCACCTTTACTTCCTTCATTTTCATGCCTTTGCCATTTATCCTGGTTCTGTAGGCTTTCATATGGTATTGAGTTGTTTGTTTGTTTGTTACTGAGTTTTTGGTTTTTTGCAATGGTAGGGATCAAACCCAGGGGCCTTGCATATGCTGCCACTTGAGTTATACCCCTACTCTCATTTTGGTATCTTTAAATTATACATCACATTAAAATCTTCCCATTGTTACTTTTACACTTCAAAAATACATTTACTCTGTGGTGCTGGCCATCACTTTTTATTAGTAGTGATGGTGATGTGCTAGTCTTTATGGCATTCATAAGCCATTTTTTAATGTTCTTCTTTGATACTTAGGAAGCATAAAGATACTTTGATATAATGAAAGGTAAATATTTATAAAATCACTGTATAGCCATCATGCAAAAGTTGTTTAACACTTGAACAGGGAACTTAACTTCAAAGAGCAGAAAAAATAAATGTAAGTAGAGATGAGGTAGACTAGAAAAATACTTGTAAAAGATTACATCAAGGGAAGTTTTAAATAATGTACTGAATGTGGATGATTGAAAAGTGTCAGCTAACAGACAAAGCAGGTATTCAGAACTTAGAGATTGGCAGGCAGTGCGGGGCCCAGGAAGAGAAAAGTTGGACAGCGACTCGCAAGAATCAGCCATGCTGGGACTGGGAGGAGCAGACTAACAAGTCAACTAGCCAGCCTTTCTGATAAGCCACACAGGTGATGCAGGGACCAAGAAGAGAAAAGTCAAATAGCGCCTCCCATGAGTCCACCAGCAAGTGTACTCAGAATCATGCCCCCTTCCCTGTAAGCAACCAGCTGGTTTGGAGGACAGGCTAATTTGATAGCAACTGAAGTACAAAAACCAACTGAATGTTTATATTGTTTGTTTGACTTTGCAGTCCTGGGGCTGGCAGTTTGAGCATCTATAGGGAGGATAACATTATGCAACATAGTAATTATGGGGGATTTCCTTCTATCTTGTTTTTGAAGTCCAATATTGTTCTGTTTTGTTTTGTTTGATAAATTGCTTTGCTTTATTCAGTGTTCTGTTTTGATTGGTTTTGTTTTGGTTTGATTTTGCTGTATGTGATGGAATGGACAACTATTGTGAAGATAACAAGATATACTATGGGAACCATTGTTGTTTTCCTATTGTACTGCTTTGAAGTTCTGTACCAGTTTCACTGCTTTGTTTTGATTTGATTTATTCTGTTTTGTTTTGTTGGGTTTTATTATCTTTAAAATAAAAAAATTGAAAAAAAACTTAGAGATTGAAGTGTTGCTCACTGAGCAAAATGCTTTTTGCTTTTACTTCTCATTAAAACATAAGAGTCATAATGTTCATGCACTGTGGATGATATTACAAACTTAATTTGATAATCAAGATAAAAAACAAAAATTTTCAAAAAATAAAACTTTAATTTTTATATATGCTTTTTGGTACTAGGAATTGAACTCAGGACCTTGCACTTGCCAGGCAGGCACTTGTGCCACTGAGCTATATCCCTGACCCTATTTTTTAATTAATTGTAAGAAATACTAACTAGAAATCTTGTGTATTCTGTAACTTACTTATCCCAATGGTAATAACCCAAAATAATAGGAAATAGCTTGTCACACAGGTCACTGGCTGACAATTCAAACTTTAAATTTAAATTTAAGCTTTAAACTAGACTACTTCTCCGTGCTATTTATATCCATAGCCTTATTCGTAACGTGATCAATTGTAGAATTTCCCCTATGATATATACACTCGGATATAATATTCACTGTTATAATATTACTTAAATGTAACAAATTAGGGCCAGGGATACAGCTCACTGTTATAATATTACTTAAATGTAACAAATTAGGGCCAGGGATACAGCTCAGCGGCACAAGCCGCCTGCCTGGCAAGTGCAAGGTTGTGAGTTCAATCTCTGGTATGAAAAAAAACAACAAATTATTTATCCACTTTCCCTTTGCCCTAGAATCAGATTTTATAATTAGAATAGCCTGACTCTTAGTAGATTATCAAGATGCCTCTTTTCATACTGTTATTTATTTGTGTATCATTTAGGATGCTCATTTGCAGGGCAAACAGGAAATTGGTTTGAAAGTCATGGTGCGGGGGCACCTAAGTTATCTGTGTGAAAAGTAATGTTGTATGCGAGACTCAGGGACAGCTAGAGTCTCAAACCGAGGTGTCTGACAGGCTTTTTCTGTCTACTGCTTATTTGTGGTCCATTTCATCTCTTAGTTGACTCTTTGTCACATAATGAGTTAGAAATATTGCCACTCTATCTCACAGGAATTGTTTCTATACAGGCATGCCTAGTCCTATGGTACATTTTTTTAAAAAAGAAAAATGTCATGGACAAGCTTATGATTGGCCCAGCTAAGACCACTTAAAGCATTGAGCAATCAAGCAGAAGCGACAGAGTATATGTGGCATAGACTTTACTCTCAATATGAAGATTATTTTCAGAAATAAAAGAATTATTGTAAGTTAGGCAATCACCCTATCTGCTCTCTATTATAGTATGATACTGTGATTTCCAGTTAACATTGTCATTGAATAGAATACTATAGATAGCAAGTTGAATCTGAAATTTTGTGGTAGTTAGAAATCATTAATTCAGCCAAACATTAGAAACCTTAATAAATTTTAAAGATTAGAAGTGAGCCAAAGATGTGCATGCTCTGTTACTATTTAAATTCAATATTGTTTTGGAAACCTTCTAGTTTACATAGCAAAATAAAAATGAAAGCATAAAAGATCTGAGCCAGAATAAAAGGAAAAAAATTTTTAAATGTTATTTTCAATATGGAAATTCTCTAAGTATCTGTAAATTGTTACAGATGAAAGATTAGCCGGGTTGATGGTGAATTAATTATATTTCTGTGTACCACCTTAAAAATGCAACAAAAAATGAAATACTATGCATTTAGTGAAGGATGTGCAGTACTTTCATGTGTGAAATCATGATTTTTTTGAAAGATAAGTATAACTAAATGAATAGAAAACTAGTATGGAGAATCAGTTAAAAAGAATGATTTAGTCATTCTTTTTCTCCCAGCAGTATTTGATGAGGTGATTTATTGTAGCAGTCTAATTTCCAGCAATGCAATTAACTTTTTACTAATGTAGTGATAAACTTCAAACTGGCCCTGAGGATAATATACTTCAATTAAAAAAAAAAAGATGTATGATCATCCTTTGAAGAATTTACCTTCATCATATTCTAGACTTCTACGTTGGAGTTTTCAGATATATTTCAACACAAACATTGCTGATTGAAAAACTGATAACACTCTACAACCACATCTGGCTACCTTGGTGGCAGAAAAATACTTTTTATGTGAGTTACTTGGTTTCTATCATGATTTCTTACAGCAAAAATAAAATATTCACACTGACCTGAGACTTTTAATTCTGTTTGCTTTACATTTTACTTATAGTATTATTTCCATTCATCATACACTCAGACACTATTTACATGATGCAATAAGATACAATGTGTCTTTCAGAGTCAGCATGAAACTGGAACACAAAGTTGGGGAAGTCTACATTCCAATTAATTGTTGACATTCGGTAAAGCATTAAGCTCCCTAGGACTTCGTTTTCTTTTTTTATGTATGAGGAGTGTTCAGTGTTTCGCATAGTGTAAAATGAAGGTCACCAGCAATGTGTTCCGTATTAAGTATTATATGAGTGAACATTTTAAATTTTAGTAGCACCATATTTATTTTCAATGTGTGTTGGCTTCAAAACAATTCCAGATTTAGTAGAAATCGTTGTCTTGCAAGAAGCTTATTAAAAGAAGTGAATCAGTTTACAAGGAAAAATGAAGGACAAGAATATGCCCCAGATCATGGAAATGATATGTGAATGACTGGAACTTTAGAATTTTTGGAATCGGTGATATGCATGCTTTCATTATCTTATATTTGATTCTGTAACTGTATACTGCTGTAACTGTATACTCTGCTGGGTATTGTCTATGATTAACTTGAGGTTTACCACATGATGTATAAATCTTACATTTAAAAAAATTACCACTCTCAGAAACTCTCTAAATTCTCTTTAGTTTCTTATGAATGAACAAGCTGTAATATGGTTACCACATTGGTGATAGGTTAAGCAGGTTCTATTCATTTCTTCTGCTGAAATACACAGGTTGTCAATTGTATTACAGTATTTGGGAAACTTTATAGCAATGCAGGTTGTGGAACAATATGCTTAACATAGTTTCCATTTTCATTTGCAGAAAGTATGGAGTTTTTGACATTGCGAAACAGTAGTAAGAAAGGTTAGCAATGATTTGTTCATCAGATATTTGTTATTACCTTTCTTTTGGCTGAATATTGCTCCAGGAGCTGTTATAAAACTCTGGGGAAAAGAGTAAAAGAAGTTTGTGTCTTCTAGTTAGCAAAGACTTGTGTCACAAACAAGGAACTCAGAATATATTATCAGGTGGTGATATGTCCTTTGGCAAAAGGAAGATAGATAAAATTGGTGTAGTTAAGTTTAATGTGGGATCATCAGAGACCTCAGTGAGGTGTGGTCATTTAAACTGGAATCTAACAGTAAAAAAGAGCTGCCCATCTTTCAGACCTGTGGTAGAAATGCTTTTCAGTTTGCTGAAATAGCTTTAAAAAAAATGTGCAGAGGACCTGAGGCTAGAGAGTACTGGAGCTGTTTGAGGAGGAGGTTGTCCCTAAGCATAGGATCAGATGGAGAAGAGTAGAGAGGAAAAGTGTGGTGGAGGTAGATGAATATGAAGAGTATATAGATCAGTTTAGGTCTTGTGTAAAGAGTTGGACTTTGGCTGTATAGAAGGGACTTTTGGAAGTGGAGTGACATAATCTGATGTAGAATGTAAAGGGTTGCCTTGACTGTTATGGTACACAGTGTAGGTAAGGGCCAAGGCTGGGCTTGTACCCTAACTGGGGATACCTGTTAGGAGTCTGCTTTAGTTATTTAATTAAGAGATGATCTGTGCTAGAAAAGAAGTAGTGGAAGTAATTGAAGTGATCAGATTCTGGGCTTATTTTGTAGGCCTAGCTATCAACCCTGAGAAAAATTAATCAGATATCAATCCTGAAAAAAAGAGAGGAAGCAGTGGTTTGTCATTGGCAGCATTTCTGAACCTCGGTGCTTCTGACATTTCAAGCAGATAAGTTTTGCTGTGAAGTTTGTCTCGTTCTCTGTAAAATGTTAAGGAACATCCCAAGCTTCTGAACACATTGAGGACCCCTCTTTTTCTTTCCCAAGTTATGACAACCAAAAATGGCTCAAGTTATTTTGTCCCCAGCCAGCTGGATGGCGAAGTTGACATATGAAAAGACATGTAAGGTTTTGGCCCAATTTGATCTTGAGTTGGATGGACTATAACTATTCTCAAGCAATGTGTTTTGGAGGTTTGGTGGTATAGCTCAGTGGTAGAATACTTGCCTAGCACATCCAAGTCACTGGGTTCCCTCCCCAGCACTGTAAAAACAACAAAACAAAAATGAAAGAATTTTATTTTGGAAATGTTAGGAATTAGCAAGTTGAATTGTTGAGTAGGAATTGGGGGAAAGTTTTGGGCTGGGTAAAGAGATTTGGAAACCATCAGTGTTTTGATGGTATTTAAATTCATCTTAGAGGCCAAATGAGATGATACAGGAAGAAATAAATAATCAGGTCCTAGGGCTCTGCAAGGTCTAATGCGTGGTTAGTAACACTTACCTCTGGGACATACCTAAGAATATTTTTCTCTTATAAGTAGTTTTACTTATAAGAGTGTTACACCCTCCCCAACAAATGCTTTCTCTAAATTCCTTTAGTAAGTAGATACTACTGCATTGCAAATTTGAAAGAAAAATAAAATATAAAGACGCTGATCAGCAAAGCAAAAGGCACTTCGTTTTTTAGTAGTTAGGAGAAGTGAAAATACCTGAAGGGAGGAGTCTCACAAGGCGAAATGATGGTAGGTTAGTAAGCCTAACACTTTGGGTACAATCATTATTTGAGTCTTTTACCAAGCCTGTATTTATTATGACTGAATGCATATCTCCTGCTTTACATAAGCCTTCTCATATGGTACATATGGTATCTTTACACAGATGGTGTTGCTTTTTCCGTTTGTAACCAGGTTTACTCTTGTTCATTCTTCAGACCTCAGCTTATCTAAGTTATGAATCTGCTCCATGGTGGACACATCCTTTGCACCACTCTGAAGTGAATTATATTTCATATAGTACCCAGTGTGTTTCCTCCATGGAACTTATTATTTGCAGTCATATACTTGTTTGTGTTTTGGTTTATCTCCTTTAAACTGTATACTCTGTCATCAGGATGCAAAACTGCTTTATACTGCTGGTCACCAGTGCTTACTGGTGAATTGTGTGAAGAGAAATAATCTACAGGTGTGGCATTTTTGCAATGTGTATTGTTAAAATGCTATTTTGCATAACTTGAAAGACTTTTTCCTTTGAAAAATAAAATCTAAGCTGAATGTGTTGTTCTGAGCTTAGTTTCCAGTCAGATGTGTAGATGTGTTACTTTTTAGATGTGCAGAAAATTTTGAATTTTTGATTACAAAAGAGACTATGCAAAAATGACGTTAAACATTACAACTTGGTTTTTCTCATTAAATTAAAATTCATGTAACATATAATTTGCCATCTTAAAGTGAATAATTCATTAGTGTTGTTTATTCACATTATTGTGCTACCAACCTTCTGAACTTTACCATCTTTCAAAACTGAAACTCTGTGCCCATTAAACAGCAATTTCCCATTTATTACTTCCCTCCAGCTCTTGCTAGTCACCATCTTCATTCTGTTTCTAGGAATTTGACTACTTTAAAAACCTCATACAACTGTACTGATACAGTATTTGTCTTTTTTTTATTATTGGCTTTTTTCACAGAGCATATTGTCCTCAAGATTTATCCATGTGTAGCATGTGTCATCAGAATTTCTTTCTGAAGGTTGAATAATACTCTGTTGTAACTATGTATTACAGGTTTGCTTATCCATTCATCCACTGATAGTTTCTTGGGCTGCTTCTACCTTTTAGCTATTGTGAGTAATATTGCTGCTATGAATATAGAATATACGTATGCAAATTATCTTGAGACCTTGCTTTCAATTCTTGCTTTCAGTACATACACAGAAATGGTATTGTTTGTTCATATGATAACACTATGCTTAATTTTTTTAGACTTATGTGGTATTTCCCATAGAGGCAATGCATTTCATATTTCTAGGGGCAGAGCACCAGAATTCCACTTTCTCCACAACCTTGTTAACATTTATGTATGTGTGTGTGTGTCTGTGTTTTCATAGTAGCCACCCCATTGGTTGTAGTCACTAGGAAGTTTAGTTTTACTTTTAGATACAGTTGGGGTAGGTAAAATACATGATACACACACACACACACACACATATATGGATTTATAGGGTTATCAGTGAGTATTCTAAAGCATTAGAAGATGCTATTTCAGAAGATACTGATGCAAGAGCGTGCTTCGTGGTAGGGCAGACATTGTCAAAACATCAAAAAACGTTTTACTTTGCAGTTTCATATGTTAAGTGATAAAGAATGATGATCATTTTGAAAATAAGAGTCTAAAGTGTGTTTATAGTTTGTATAATTTAGTCATTTGAAGCTTCATTATTTTAATTGGCAACAGTTAGGTAACAATAATTTCCTTTTTCTTTTGTTCTTTTCAGGCAAATATTTAAAAGGTTTACTACCAGCATCAGAAAAGCAAGCTGTAAAAATTAGAATAGCTTGATATTTCCATAATAAGTTTCTTGTTGTAAATGGAAAGGTAGGCCTATAGCAAGTGGAAGATGTGTCTGTAACAGAAACAGCCATCAGATACTCCTGGAGAAGTCAGAGGCTCTGTTTCATCAGAGGTGAATCAGGCAGTGAATGGGGCCTGTGGGGCTGACACTCCAGAGTGAAGTCCATTTACAGTTGGGAAGAACAGGGATTTTGACCCAGCACTGTAGATATTTTGAGCAGGGTGAGTCCATATTCTGGAGGGCTGTTTCATGCATTATTGAATGTTTAGCAGCATGTCTGTACTCTACTCACTGAATGCCAGGTTTCTGATCCCCTCTCCAGTTGACAAAACCAAAAATGTCTCCAGACATTGCCACATAGCCATAGTTGGGAACTACTGATGCAGTTCATTCACTAGGGAGCTATTTCTATTGTACCTAATAGGCATTTCTTAGCATTATCTGACTTAGGGTTAATTGCTGGTAATTACTAGTCTTGTCTACTGGATTTAAGCTCTCCAAAGATAGGGCAGCTTCATTCTGTTTTAGTGCTAAATTTTATCTCTGTAATAAATTGGATCTCAGGAAATGATTACTGAGTTGAATTCAGATGAAATATTTGTGCAAATATAATCCTCAACAACTTGAGAAATTTCTTAAGGCAACTAACATAGTTTTTAATATTTTCTATGATGAGTATTTTTAACCCCTTTCTGTGTGACAAACACTGTAATACCTGACATGTATATCCTCATTTAATCTCCAGAGACCTTGTATATTGTAAATTCTATGATGCTGAGTTTGTAGATAAAAAAACTTGAGAGTTGCTTGTTTTAATGTTTATACCTAGCAGGAACTGAGAATCCAGAAATGGAACTGCGAACCTCACAGGAGTCTGTTTTTTCAGTTTTTTCTACCCCCAGTGAATTTACAAAACATTGCCTGAAGGTGTTTGGTGAACAGGATATTGATAGTTTATGGAACCAAACTAATACACTGGCAGTCTTTCTGTCAGAATGTTATCAACATCCAGGCTGACAGGTCAAGACCTTTCATTTCTTCTAGTTATCTTTCACAAAGCAGTAATTTTATGCATTACAAGATACTTATATTAGCTCCTGTAGTCTTGGGATAAATTTACCATGACAAGACCACAGAGGAAGGAAACTATCTTCCTGACAGGGGACAGGAATCCCTAGTCATCAGACCTTTAATGTCCTGCCTTGCCCTAACATCCTACTTCCTCCAAAATTCTCTTGTTCACTTTTAATTTTGTTAGCTTCCTTGCTTAGACATATTATCATCTGATGACCTCTGTGCAATGATAGGTATCATAGGAAATGAGTAAGACAAGTATCTACTCTTAACATGCTGAATTATTGGTGGGGTGTATGTAAATAGTAACAGTAATATGGGACCTAGTGAACAAACCCTAGAAGCAGTGTGCAGGCAAAGTGTTAGAGGTGTTCAGTGGAGGGAGGACTCCTACTTGAGAGATGTGGAATAGCTTAGTGGAGAAGATAGCATTGCATCAGGTCTTAAATAATATCAGCAACAATGGATAGAAGAGAAAGGGAGAGGAAAGAAGGAATTGCTAAGGGAAGAAAGGAAAGTATTGGGAGGAAGGATTGTTTAGCTCAACTAGCTGTTTTTATGGTATGAGAGAATATATTTATCCAAAAGGACAAATGAACTTGTGCTTATACAAGACAGAACTTGTTTGTAGACAGGAAATGCAAGAAAGCATACTGATACTTTCTCTCTGGTTCAGAGTACTACTTTTTTTTTTTCCCCCCTGTGGGACACTGTTGTAGGTTTGGAGATATCTAAGAAGGCTGAGCTTAGGCAGAATTTCAGCCAAACTAGGTAGAGGTGGTGGAGATGGTGTTCTGATAGGAAAGAAGATATAAACAAACATAAGGAGATATGAAAACATGGATGGCTTTAGGGAGCTAAAGAGAGAAATGGTTCATGTAGAGGAAATGGGGGGAAAACACCAAGCCAAGGTAGAGTTTGGACGTAGTTCGCCAAAGAGCAGAGATTTAATGAGTATTTTCTGGTTCTGTTATCAGAGTTAGGGAATGTTTTGTCATTTTCTCAGCATCAGGATTTGAATTCTTATTTTCATGTATAAAACTCACCAAGGGACCTGCTTGGATAAATATATATTGAGTGATTCATTTTTATTACTGGTATTTAGAACAGCTCATAGATGATCAGACCCAGGTTATTTAGTTATAAGGCTATTGTGGTAAAGCAGAAGGGAAATAATGGGTCCTCGAGAGGCCACATTACTAGTGGAAATGAAGAAGGGATGTACATGTGATGAGTTGAAATAAAATTGGCAGAGGTAACACATGATTGTATGAAGGTAAAGGATTGGTGAGGAGGAAGGGTAAGATGAGATGAAGGATTAAAGAGGTAGATATGGTTTGTAGATGTCCAAGTGGATGAGGATATCAAAGCATATGGAGAGAATGTGTCAAGCTTAGCTTAGGATGTTTAAGAAGAGGTAACAATACAAAGTGATTAACAGCATAGAATATGAAATTAGTGGGTCCTATAACTGTCTTGCATTAACTGTGTGACTGACACTGGGTACATCATTTAACTTTCCTAGGCTTCCTTTTTTTCTATTAGTAATATAAGGATTGTAAGAGTAGGATCATTGTGGGGTTTAAATGAATGGATATTTATAAATATGAAAAGATACTAAAAGTTGTAATAAAGTCTTGAGTTTCATATTTATATCAGTGGTCTTCAGGCAACTCCTGTGAATTATCCAGAAGTGTTACTATACTTCCTTCCCCTAATTTCAAAGGTCTGTCTGCTCTCTGTCTGGTACCACTTTCACACCTCCTTTGGGGCTATCCCTTAGGATATTTGATAGTTTCCAGGGGGAAAGTTAGGATAGGGTTAGCCAAAAAGCAAATGAGTGCTGAACTAGCATATGATACCCGTGGAGGCTGCCATGGTCACATTTGCCTACTTACCTATTTGCTCAGTGACATAAGTTGAAGAACCTTTTTCTCATCAATAGAGGGATTTTTGAGTGTTCTTTGTTGTCATTTGGAAAGTTACTGACATATGCTTTTGTATGGAAAATTTTAAAGACGCTTTAAAATGATTAAAGGAACTTCAAGTGATTCTTTAAAAAGATAGAGAACACTATTAAACAGAGTTTATGATAGCTAATACATCAGCTTGTGCTCAAATGTATGATATTGCACAGTAGTACTCTGATGTGATTTTAATACATCTACACTCCATGATAATATACTACATGTATATGCACATGTACCCACATGTATGTGTGCATATATACACATACTTCATACAAACACTTGGAATTTAGAACACACTATGACTTCTTTTCAGTAATATAAGTGATTAATTTATTACTTTTGTAATGTCATTTTCTTTCTTTTCATGTGAATGTTAACTGTTAATTTCAATATTGGTCTATTGCAAAAATAAAATTTACTTTAGCATTCCCAGGAACAAAACCAAAGGACTGGCTATAAGACAAATTGAGACAAATACAAGGACTGGCTATAGTTTGGGAGAAAACTATTCTTTTATTAGGTGTCAATAAGTTTTGTTTTTATTTTAATTATCATTGTTGTTGTTATTAAGTACTTCCTTTTCCTGCCTTCTTGGGAGATGTGAGAAAAGCGTCTGATTTATCATTGCAGTGAGACTTATGGTCTAGTTATGTAGAAAAGCTTGATTTATACTTGAAGCATTTAGTGGAGAGAAAGAGAGATGAATAGAGTAACTAGACCCTATGCTAACCAGGAATCGGTAAGATTTGGGTTTGAAAATTGAAATTTGGGTTTGAAAATTGAAATTTGGGTAGATTTTCCGTCCTTTAAGATGGGAAGTGCAGACCTAAGAAAGAGATTTGCCTTCCAAAGAAGTAGTGAAGTGGGTGGGGGGTTGGCAAAGGGTGGCCAGAGATAGGATGCATTGCTACATGATTCAGAAATGCCCTTTCTCTGCTTTAGAAAAAACACAGTTAAGATTCCAGATCATCAAGTTTTGAATGCTGGCAAGCTGCTGTGGGGAGGAGGGATAGAAGTAGAGGGTAGGGGCAGAAGTTGTTGATTTGATGGGTTTTCAAATAAATCATCCCATTGTCCTATCAAAAGAGTAAAAATTTGATCATAAAAGTGTTTTAAAGCTTTTTATTCCCTCTACCCCCTGAGAAGGAAAACGAAAAGAGCAACAGAAATTTTCCTCTGTTCTATTGTCTTAACTCATTTAACTTTTTCACTATCTTACTTAACTCCCTTCCTATGTTTCCTTCCTATACATTCTCTTCTGTCTGTTTGCATTCCTTTTCCTTCTAGTGCACGTTGAAGCAATACTGTTATGACAGCTGAAACATGTTGAGCAATGTGTTTGTACATTCATTCTTATTTCACTTTAATTAAAACCACATTTCTTCATAGTAAATGATGGCCTTATTCCTAATCACTGTAGATTTAAGTAATATCCAGTGCAGAAATTACACCTTTTTTTAAAATCTAGATTCAATATTACTACTAATAAGTAATACCCAGTGACCCTGTCCTTGAAGTACAGATAACATATGAGTAAAACATGTATCCACGTGGTGGTGTTTCCCTAAATGCCTACAGGGAATCCTTCCACAGGGCCACTGAGTAAGATGAAGAACTCTGTTGGGTGGCCTTTAATGCTGTTTGGGTTGAGGATAGATGGTTCACTGCTTGCTCAGGATCTGTTTTTTAATACAGTGGCTCCAGAAAATAATTTTAATTTCCTCAGAGCATAGTTTTAATTGACTCTGACTCTGAAAATTTTAGGCCATGTCATTTTTGATGGTTGACCATTTGTAAAATATTATTTTTGTATCACTGGTGTCCTGATGAGAATTTCTTTGAGTCAGTACTGAATTATAAGGGCAAGTGGTAAGTGGATGTGTCAAGTTTGGGTTTTTATAATAATAATAATAATTGCTATTTTAGTGTCATTTTCTATAGCTCCATTCCTTTTCATGTAGAAAACTTTAGTAAATTGGCTCTTCTACCAAGTTTCCTTCTGAAAACTATAGTTCTTCAATTTCCTCAGCCATGGTAGGGATGAGTGAATTATTTCTACACTGTTTATAAGCTGATGTTTTGAGAGATGATTTAATCTGATCGATGATTTAATCAGATTTAATCAGGTATTTCCAGAGGAGTGATCTTCTGCCGTAGAGAGCTTTGGTCTGTACCGATAGGGACTGTGTGGTCTCATTTTGCTGTGTGCAGAACTCGCTTCTTACTCTTTCTTCTAACAGAATATGGGAAGTTTTATAGTTCACACAAGTAATTACGTATGAACAAAGAGTGGGAAATCTCTACGTAATTGAGTAGCAACAGAAACTAACCTGTAAAAATGAATGAACACATTTATTCGTCTTTAACAGCCTGTGATACAAAAACTGCTGCCAGGCATGGTTACTCACACATGTAATCCCAGCACTCGGGAGGCTGAGGCAGGAGGATTGCTGTGAGTTCAAGGCCAACCCGGGCTACATAGTGAGTTCAGGGGCATCCTGAACTATACAGCGAGACCCTGTCTCAAAAAACCTAACCTAACCAAACCAAACCAAACAAAGCACTTGTACTTTGTTAGCCAAAAGAGAGAGAGTTAAGTGTAACTTTAGAAGTGGAATGCTTGCTAGTGCTTTCACATAATAAAGGAGCCTGGCAAACAGAAAGGTGACAGTCACACAGTCATAAGAGTAATGCCCATCAAAGGAAGCACAAGTTTTCCAGTTCTGTTTTGTCTGCTTAATCTTCCCTCTTTATGTTATTCTCTCAGAGCTCTGTTTTTCTTCTCAGAAAACACTACTGTGTCAGGTAAAATTTAGAAATGAAATGTCATAATTCCAGACAGTGGGTTGGTTTACACAGAAATCCTTTTTATGAAAAAAGAACTAAGAACTAACATATTTTTTTTTAGGTCTCGGAGCAGTGTGCTTTATTTATTTGGTTTGTTTTGCTATAAGACATCTGCTCTTTCACCCTTCGAGACAGCTTGCAGAGTTGCCTCTTTTAGCCTACCTGCTTGTCTGAGCATCCATAAGTTGATGGTGAGACTTCTCTTGCTCCAGTTGATGGTGAGCCTCCTCTGGAAAGCACTGTTTCAGAGCTGTCTTAGTAACTGCAGCTAGTGTAGGAATCTGTATGACAATAGGTTTTCTTCTTACTTGGCTTCCTTCCACCAAATTTATGTGATTGAGAAACCAATACCACATATGGTTCAGCTTTATATTACAGAGGCTGTGTCTGCTTGAGGCTTGTAATTCCCTAGTGTCTTAATTGGCCAAAACATCCAAATCACCAGTTTCATCAGCTAGTGGTGTTACTAGAGGGAATATTTTCTTTGGAGTGTTCCGCAAGCTTTTGAGCTAAGCAGTAACCAGTGAAGTTCAAGATAGTTTTCTAACTGGAAAAAGCCTCTGTTTTATTAACCCTTTACTCATCAATATGGTAGAATGTCAATATAAAATACAAAGGTGGTTAGATTACCAGCTATGACCTCTTTTAAATTTTTGTTTATTTTTGTGCTTATATATGCTGACCCCTTTAGAGGAGGTCCTATAGTGAGATCATTGGTCCTATAGTGAGATCATTGGTCAAAACCAGGAATTAGTTCTGCAGCCACACCTAAATTGAAAAGTTACATCATTGAGCATATTTGATTAGAATATGCTGTTTTGACAGGTTCTCAAAAATAATGAAATAATCAAGTAAAGCCTTGCAAAAAATGAGGCCCTCATTTGTCCATGAATTTAACCACAAGTTTATTAGAGCCAGTATGTTGTAATGAAGACTGCGTTTGTGCTTCTACAAACTAAGTAGCATGGATGCATATGTATATTCCCCACCCACAGGCAGGGTGGTTGAGCATTAAGCCTTTGGAAGTGGAGCTGCAGGAATGTTTGTCTGTGAGAAATTTCCCAGGGTAACAAGCATAGACACACTGTTCAGTAGTTAGGGCGCCACATCTTTTCTGCACATGCTTAAATAGATTATGTGGTCTGCCCTTGGCCTCTTTTTCCAGTTAAAGTTTAATGATCCTTCCTTTAAGGTTGTTCTCATTGTTTTTTACCCACGGATTACTAATGACTTAAGTCCTTTTCTCTAGAAGAGGATGACAAGAAAGGTTAAGAGACAGTTTAGAAATGGGAAAGAAAGGACAGGAAAATCATTAAAATTTCAGAGGGTCAGTGAATAGAGAATATTGCTGTAGCTGCTCTGCTGTAATCCTGAATGTGGATCTATGAAGCATATGCATTCAATAACAAGTAGCACATATCATGGTGACTTTTGTTAAAATCTTCTTGAATGGAGAAATTCTGCTTAGTGTAGCAAAAAAGAATACAGTATAGGGCTTACATTATTGTAACTACGAGTCACTAATCAACTACATATCACCAAAGTCAAGAGATTTAGTCTTAGAATTCATACTCTTAAGTCTGTTCTCTATTTGAGATTTAATCATTTCCCTTCCTGCTCCATGAATTATATATAGATTTCTGTTTATGAAAAATCTGACCAATAAGTTTTGAATAACCTGTTACTTATTCACTATACTTTTTCTTTTCTTTTTTTACTTCCCTTTCTCCCTCCCTTTCCTGCAGTCATAGCTTCCTTGTTTGTTTCTCATTAAGGGTATAGGTTACTTGAAGTTGTTTGTCTCAGAAGCCTTAATGCATTGGTGTAGCTGCCCTCAATAATTATTAGAGTGAATGTTTGCATAAATAAATTAATAGAGTAACAAAGAAGTGTGCTTAGTGCATTTGGGTATATTGTATGTTAGATCCTTTGTTGAGTCTTTATGTCGACTGGTAGATCCTTCAGTGGCACTGCTTAGACAGTACAGTGTGATTTTCCTATAGTTATGTGGGCACAAGAGCCTAGTACCCAAGTCTACATTAAGAAGCTGATGAGTCCTGCGAGATGTGGAGCAGAAACAGTTTCCAGGGAGTGGCTGCATTCCCCACTGCTATTGTGGCAAAGGTACCACATGGATCCCCAAGACTCTGGGGAGTGTAGGCTGGAAATGTTCTCCTGGGGTCCTTTATTAAGGGTAGGGAACTTCACCAGGAAAGGCCTCCCGGGTATACCACTGGGATGGAAACTGAGAAGTGACTTGCCACAGGAAAGGTAGTGATCCCTTTGGCTATAGTTGAGGCATCCACTGGGGATTTGAGTTTCTAAAAGCCCATGAAAATCTCTGTAAGAAAAAGTTGACTTTAACTGTAACCAAATTCACATCTTGCTGAATACAGAACTGTAAAGCACGAGATTTAAAAAAAAAGGAAAAAGATTTATTACTCATAGCAGTTAAGATGAGCACTCAGGTTTTGTAAAACTGTGCTCTCCCTGAACAGAGAAAGTGTGATTTTATTAGGGAGACTATACTTACTCATATAGGAAAGCACATATAGGGGCAGGTACATTCCTGAGCAAAGCTAAATATAAAGGGTTCATTTCCGAGCATGCTCTTTTAGGGTTATAGCTCACATGTTCAGAAAAGAAAGATGGCAGATACATTTCAGAAAATGCTCAGTTTAAGGTTGTAGCTTATATGTTCAGAAAAGAAAGATACTGGAAACATTTTTAAGCATGCTTAGTTTAAGATCATAGGTCACTTGTTTAAAAAGGAAAGATGGCTGACGTGAACACTTTTGGGCATTATCAGTTCTATATATGAGTCATGTTTGCTCTAGGTCGCCTAAAATAATGAGTTACAATGGTTCAGTGACCTTAGCTCGTTCTTCAGAGTTTTCCCCAAAGAGTTTTAGTTGAAACAAAAGCAGCAACTTTGAAGGTGTGTTACAGTCTTTTAAGGTTGTAGCAGTGTCTCCCACCTCCAAAAAGTGCCTCCCATCCCCAAAAAGTGACAGAGTTTGCCCCTAAAGGTGTCTCTGTCATGTTGCCTTGCTTAGCTGCTAACATAAACACTTCCACAAAGGGCTGGAAACCAAGATTCCTTCTTTATGAAGTATAAAGCAAGGAAAATTTTACAACCCCACGATCCATACTAATGTATGGAAAAAGAAGCCAAGTAGAATCTACACCCTCTTTCCTATACTTGGAATTGAACTGAGCCACACGCCTAACCAGAATGTATCCTTTGTGAAACACATTGTCCCCCACACCCCCTTAGGAGAGTCAGAGCTCTTTCATTTCTTGTTTGCCAAGAAAAATCACAGCGATGGCTCGTAGCCTTGCCCTGAGAGCAAGTTAAGGATGATTTTCACTGAGCAGATATAGTGGGGCAGTGGAAGTAAAAATCACATGGCTCTTACCATTCCCGGCGGGTTGTTCTGGCAGGTTGTTGTGTCTGATATTGTTTTGGGATCTGTTCACTCCCACTTCCACAACCACTTTTTCTCACTTAGCCAAAGTATGCAGCTCATAGCTTTATATTCTTTGTGTTATATCCTTTAGAAGGATTCCAGAGAATGCCCTTGTTTTCTTATGACTAATTATTGTTTGTTTCAAGACTGCCTCATAGTCTCAGAGTGTGCCTTGATGGAAAAACTGTATGCTTCATCAGATATGCACAGATGTGCATTGAACCCCAGTAGTGGTCTCAACTTGAGTGATACATTAGGAGCCATTACAAATAGGTTTGGGGAGACTTGCTCTAATAGGATGCTGGAGCTTCCTAGATATGCCTGCAGAACTCTCACATTCAAGTTGAGTAACTGAAGGGGGTTGGAACCTATCAACCATTAATTGTTGAAAGATACGGCTTTATTGTTAAACAGTGCTTTCTGGTATGCTATTTAATTTAACACTATTCATTGGGCTTGTGGACATATTTCTCATCAGTTTATACATAGAAAAAGAGATACAGTATTTGATAGTTGTTACTTTCCCACAATGCCCAGCTAGTGAAATTATAGCAAGTAAAGTAATTTTCCATTTGCTTGGCTGTAAGTAACAAGAAATTCAACAGTGGCTTAAATCAGGAATGAGTTTATTGGCCTCTTGCAGGGAGACACCTACAGCTAGGCATGGTGGTGCACATCTATAATCCCAGCACTCTGACACTGAGGCAGAGAATTCCAAGTTGGAGCCCAATCTGGGCAATTTAGTGAGATACTATCTCAAAATAAAACAGTGAAAAAGGACTCAGGGATATACCTCAGTGTGAAGGCTCTAGGCTCAGTTCCCAGGATCCAGAGAGCGACAGACAGATCTGAGACAGAGACAAGTACAGAGAGAAGACAGAAAAGAAATCTGGAGGCAGGTAGCCTGGGGCGATACCTGCAGGAATCCAGGTCTGTAGTCCCTATTCTCTTGGCTTGTCATAATGCAGTGGGTTGCTTTATTGCAGTCGTACATCCTGACATTAGGTCAACTGTCTCAGGTAAGAAGAAAGGTGGATTGGGAATAGAAAAAGCCAGTTTGAGTTATCCTTCTTAAAAATACTTTCCAAGAAACTACAAGTAAATTCTGCCACCAGAGGGTCAGCCATAGTTGTGAACCTGACATAGGATGTATTTTAACTGAGCACACTGGCAGCTCTAGTAGTGTGACCAGGGCATGTAAAGAATTCTCTCCACTTCAAGGCCATTGCCCATTCCAGTATGATAGCCAGTTCATCCCTAATAGCTCCCCTGTCAGTCCCTAGTTTGGCCACTGACTACCAAATTGTCCAATAATATAATTTACCATTTTCTATATTGTACTTGCACATAATCAGCTTTGATTTCAGTGTCCTTCAAAGATTAGTTTTTTCTTGCTTTGTTGTGTTTGACTCTATTCTGTTTTGTTTTGTTTTGTTTTGTTTTGTTTTGTTCTATTCTCTTTAAAAAAAAGATTCCTTCTTTCTTTAGCTGTTGACATTTGTATGTAATTGTCTCCCTTATTGTCTGGTTATTGATTATAAAATGTTTTTAAAATTTCCAATTTACTAGGTTTGGTTTGGTTACAAAGCAAATTAATGAAATTAACTATTTATGTACTCTGAAGTTTATTTTCAATGAAAATTCATCCAGTTCACATGTAGAAGATCTTCATGGTAGTAGAACAAGACCCTGGAGTTAATGCCTTCATAGTTTTATTAAGGGCAAAATTCATGTCAAATCTACATATGCCTACACAAATTTTCCAAAGCTGTGTTTGTTTCTTTAAACTCTGTAAACAAGAGAGCAGTGACTATGTTGTTAATATCATCAAGATAGAGGTTCCATAGCCAAACTACTGTGAGAAAGCTGGGATGTATAGCTTTTATTTTTGCTCAAGAATACATCTCAATTTCAAATGTGCACTATTGTATGTAACGTTTTGTAGGCTTGACCTGCGTTATTCTGAATTCTCTTTGCAAAAACAGTATTCATTAAGCAGTGGTAAGCTCAGCATAAGGCTCACAGTAAAAATATGAGTTTGATATTAGCAACTAAAAAAATAATACGCCATTTAATATTAATATTAGAAACCTGTGGCTGTAATTTGAGCACTTTGTTTGCTGTTGGAATTTGGAGAGCTTATGCTTTTCTTCTTGTTCTGGTAAGTACTGCCATAAACTGAATGCTTACTACTGGGTGTAGAGCTGGAGCGTTGGCCTATACTGAGTGCTCCTTAGAAATGCAACATTGCACATTTATTCCAGGCCTTATCAAATGAAAATCTACATCCATGAAGATTTTTAAGTGTTCCTTGTGCCCATTAAAGTCTGAGAGACCCTGATCTAGAGATTTACATCTCAAATGATGTCTGAGACAACCTTCTTGCCAGATTGCTGCCTGTATAAAATTTCGGCTTTAGGTGAATAGATAATGAACCAATTATCTACCTGGTTTAGTGCTAATTATGATGATAATGTCATATGATGAGCTGTCAGCTAGTATTTTTAGGAAATGATTTATAGGAAGAAAATTATCTGCTTCTGGTAGGTCAGTATCCTGTTTAGAAAAAGATTTGGCCACCATGGGTTATTATTTCAGAAATCAGGGGAAAAAAAAAGCAGGGGGAAACATTTTTCTTGGAACATAGTGCTTTCTCCCTTCTCAAAATACCATGAACGATGTACAGGGCATGGGAAGTAGGTGAGATGGACCATACTTTAAAAAAAAAGTTTCAACTGAATTTAGTAAAGTATTTGCAAATTATATTAGTTGGAACTTTCTGTGCTTGAATTTTGGATTAATAGCTACTGTAGAGTAATTCTTTTTCCACTGTGTTCTAATCATGAGAATTTGGCACATTATCAAAGTGCCTAGAGCCTGAATTTCCATATGTGAAAATAGAGGCCAGTAACACCTACCCCACATGGGTGTTGTGAAGACTCAACAGAGGAAATACTGTATATCTTATGAGGGTAGCTCATCCTCAGTGTTCTCATGAACATCATCATAAGTTATTAAGCAAGATCTCAATTATGTATTTGTCAGGTCCTGAAACAAAACTGTTCAAGATTAAAAACAATAATATTTTAGAAACAAAAACATAGATCTGGCTTAAAAGGAATCATCCACATCTTTAGTGTTTTATAGCTTTAGTGACTAGGTTGGGATTCTTTTTTGGTCACGTAAATATCAAATCATGTCTTTGTATAAGAAAGCTCACATTCTAGCCTTGTGAGATGCTGCTTTTCTGGAAGTTTTTGTTCTTATTATTTCTGCTGTTCTTGCTGGGATTGTGAAGAGTTCATCTCTGCCCTGTTGGTACTAGGGCATCCTGGCCTGTAGGTGGGTTTCTCCTTTTTCTGATCCACTGGGAAAGAAGGGAAAGATGCATTCCCAGCTTAAATATTTCATTATAAGTGGTTTAAATATACCAAGAGCTAATTTAGGCACATGGCAAATATATTACTTCAGTGGGAAAATGTAGCACGTGCTTCAGTTGCCTTATTCATACCTCAAGATAAAAAGTGACATCAGGGTGAACTTTGAGAACAAAATCCACTTGGAAATTGAGGAATTTCAATTTCTAGTTGATCAAATAGGCTATTTAAAAGATAATTTGAATTTTAGCTGAGTATTGGTCTCTTTTATCTGTTGGGTTCATTTCTCCTTGCATCGCACCTTGTTCTGAAGGGTTGGCAACTGATTCTGCACCCATCATGGCTTTCTGGATCCTCTTGCCACAGATGGCCATGTGAACCCTGCCTGGGCCACTGACACATGACAACCCCATTAGGCACATGACTTTAGCTAGCCTAGTGGAGCCAACAACAGGATTTAGGTTTAATCGTGTGTGCAGTGGCATTTTCTTTACTCTGACAGACTTGAACAAGGAAGGAAATAGTCTTCCCATTGCCTCCTTTAGCAAGTCATATGATGAAGCTGACATTGTAGGCAGCAGAGAAGAGAGACCTAAAAGAGCCCAGATCTTTGAGATCTCTGAATTTTGGGGTTACTCAAACCCGAAGAATCTACATGTATTTCTCTAGTTATATTAATAGGTATACTTCTGTTTTGTATCATTTGTTGGGTTTTCTATTTTTTTGCCATTGAAATCTTAGTTGCCACAGAAATCTGAATAAATTATATTCTCTTATTGGCTAAGCTCTTGCTCTTAGCCATTACTGTCTTATAGCTCAACCAGATATGGTACACAGGGCATGGATTTGAAGGAATCTGACTTGGTGGGAAATAAATTCCTTTCTTACCTAAGAAGAAAGCCTGGGCCTGGTCTCAGTAATGATCTGTGTTACAGGACGTAGAAGGATTTATATAGCTATGTCAAGCAACAAACTGGATTCCTTTTTTCAGTGGGATGGAGATGAGGGAAGTGAGAGCCCAGGCATCACAGCTGATTAGAAGTGGGTTTTATAGCCTTTAATTTCAAGCTCTTAAAAAAAATCTAAGTCTGTGTTTTAGCATATTGCTACATACCAAGCTGTTTCAGTATCCACTATTTTTTTTGTCAGATGTCATTTTGATGTTTGGTATTTTATCTCTGTATGAAATTCAACAATAAAGTTATTATCCAGAATAAAAATTGAAATGTGTATATTTTGGATGAAGGAAGTAGAAGCAACCTGTTGTTAACAAGTTCTCACTTTTAGGGAACTTTAATGCTTTATTGGTGAATGCTACTTTATACATTATAATAAGTGTCTTACAGTTGTGCTAATATCTTAAGAAGAAATGGGTAAATTAGTGTTCTAGTTTCCCAGTGTGGTGTAACAACTCAACCCAATAGTGGTTTGAAATGATATAATTTATTTTTCTCATGAATCTGCAATTTGGGTGGGACTCGTGGGGGGCAGCTCGTCACTCTTCTACTTGGTTGTCAGCTGGGATGATGCGAACACTCAAACACTACAAGGCTGATTTTGACTTCTCTATTGCTTTTTCCATGTGATCTCTCCAGCATGTAGCATAAAGTCTTCACGGCTCATGCCCAAAGTGAAAGAGAGCCAGGCAGAAGCTGTGACCTTGATTTTGTGACCTTGCCCCTGACTCACACAGTGCACTGATACTGCTTTATGGTGGTAAATGTGAGCCACTGAGATTGGCCCGTATGCAACAAGAGGAGAACTAGACTCCACTTTTTGATGTGAGAAGTGTTACTGAACTTACAAACATGTTACAACATAAGATATTTTGAACAATGTTTTAGTAAATATCAGTAAGAAATTCTGACAATTTGTCACACATTGTGTTTTGTTTTTTTTAAACAGGCTCAAAATAAAATAGGTTTGGGATATTATGTCATCTAATTTCTAGTAGTTATCACTTTACTTACAATCTCATTTAAATGTCTCAAGCAATCTTTTACAGCTATGCGAAATAGTACATTTTTATTGAAATTATTAATATGCTCTTTGTATAGCTCACAAAATGACAAGCTCAGGCAGACCTACCGTGGTGGAGTTGTATTTGAATTCATGTCTCTGTCTTCTGCAGTCAACTGTTGTAACCACTATATTATACTTTCTACATGCAGAACATTTATTTCGTGGAGAGTCTTTGATTAGTAGAATATTTTCCTTTATGTGGGTCGAAACTCAGTCTAACTATATTGTTTTGACCCATACAATGTAAACAGGACAACAGAGGTCAAGTTCAGGGTAACTTTAGGGTATCTGGGATATAGTCCAGCTTCAGTTTGTACAGTGATACAGCAACAGATGCCATTGATATGTGGGACAACAGGAATTGTCACTGAGTACTCAAACTAACTGAAGCAATGCAAAGAACAGAGTTAGAAAGACATGGTAGATTAAGTCCTGAGGTCTATGGCAATACCAGGCACCAAAGTTCAAGCTTACAAAATGTAGAGACACCCATAAGTACTGTAGACAGCATTAATTAGTATAAGGAAGTGGGCAGGAACCCAGGCATACAGTAGGGCAACAAAATACATTAGAGGGTGTTAAATGCTATGATCAAGATAGGCACAAAAGGATGGAGAAAGATGATTGGAGGAAGGAGACAGTGAACTAGCACAGTGTGGGATCTGTTCTGTACTTTGAGCAGGGAGCTTTGAGTCCCTTTGTGTGTGGGTGCTGGATCTAATATATTGAAGTGTTTGTTTTAGTTTTTGAGTGGGTTTCCTGACTAGAAACACTGGTTTCTAATTTTTGAAAAATTTATAAATTTATGTTGGGCTGACTTTGTTCACCCTTTTTCACAAGCAAAACATTTTAAGAGAAACAGTATTTTTTATTAGATTGTATACTTTCATGTAAAGTTGGGAATTTTTCAACTGGCATAACTCTTTGCCTTTATAGCTACATATGTTTGTTGTTTTATTGCAAAGCCCCTGTCTCCAATGTGTTTGGACATAAAAGTGAAGATACCAGCCTATGAGATACTTTCTCTCCTATGGTGTCATTACTCCACCTTAATATTCTTCAAGAGACTGATTGATATCTTTGCATTACTATGACACTTCAAAAGAATTTAATAATTTCCACCATTTTATATTCAGTGTATATACTTCTTTTGCCCTCACTTGTACACACTGTAATCTTTTAATTTAACCCTAAATGTTTCTGATTATAATGCCTAAGCAAAATCTGTAATGGCCTTAACTTTGTGCCACAACTATTTATACATGAGTTTGTTGAGGTTGATGTTGCTCATTTTCTCAAATATTGCTTTGCATTGCAGCTTTTGTTAAATTCTCTTCTTTGGGGCCATGTTTGTTTCATGGAAAATTTGAATTGATTAACCCAGGATTCTCATACATGCCAAGAGGTGTCTGGGAACTTAATAGCAGCAGTGCCAATCACAAGCATACTATGTATTTTATTACATGTATCTGAATAATGATATTCCAGACAAGGCATAAGTTAGAACATTTTTGTCTTAATTATGTACTTATATATGTGCCTTTAAAAATACCAATTAAGTATTTAGTCTTCATTTGCTTATAGGTATTATGGTACATATATGTCTTCTTTTAGATTCCCAAATAGATCCAATTTCTAATTGCTGTTTTCTGCAGTTGTTTTCCATTTAAATCACTGTTTACTAAGAATAAGTCTGACTTTGAATCTCATGAATGTGTTAAATATTTCTTTTCTTTTTTTTTATTTTAAAGAGAATAAAACCAAACAAAATGAAACAGAATAAAGCTCATCAAAACAAAATGATGAAAGTGATACAGGACTTCAAAACAAGATAATTTATCTTAAGAAATCAACAATGGCTACCATATTATATCTTATCTTCAAAATAGCCACCTATACCATCAGACATAATAGAATCAAACAAAACAAAACAAAACAGAATAAAACAAACAAACAAAAACCTGAAAACAATACAGGACTTCAAAACAAGGTAATAGGAAATTAACAATGGCAACCACCTTCCCTTTTTAGACGTTTCCTCCCTTTTCACTTTCACAATATCTATTGTAAATTTTGGATCCCATTAACTCCTTCAGTTAATATTTCTGGTCTTAGTTATGTTTCTCATTTCTGAGACAAGATAAAAGATACCCAAAGTTAAAAAAGGAAAGGTTTATTGTAACTCACAGTTTGTAGAGGTTTCTGTTCATAGTTTGCTATCTTCAGATGAGATGTCATGGTAGAGGGGCATTGCAGAGGAGAAACAGTGCATGACAAAGCAGGGCAGGCAAAAGGCAGTAAGCAAGAAGCAAAGGCAGTAGTAGCAGAAGCAACAAGCAAGGAGTGAGAAGCCTCTCCCTTTTATCTCTTCCAGACTACCAGCTTTTTGGCTGGTGCCATTGACACTCAGAGTGCGCATTCCCATTATCCATACCCACAACTATGCTTAACCAATCAATGGACTAATTTAAAAGCAAATGTACCCTTAATCCTGAAATTGCCCAATATAACCCCAGCATTACACACCTTAGAACTGGCTACCTCTGAAAAGCCCCATCTATGAGTGCGTGAGGCTTTGTGGGAGGACATCTAGATACAAGCTATAACATTTCTCATCACATGATTGGAGTTCTAGACTTTCCCTAGTCCTATAATTATCAATTTCATGTGATTTATGAAGGTACCAAACAAGGAAATCTTTCTTATTAAACTTTTTTTTTTTTTTTTTAGATTTTGGGCCATTTATCAAAACTTACTCCAAAAATTTTATGTAGAAGAGTACTTACATGGAATCCATCAAATATCATCTTTGTGTAGATAAAGAAACTGAGCTTCAAATAGTTTAAGTGACTTACCCAATATCATATAGGTCAGTGATTAATACAGTTTAATCTTCTAGTTTCATAATCCAAGTTTCTTGTCCTAAAATGTTCATGGTTCAACTTCTAGCATCCTATTCTAATGAAATTTTTTAACTTAGGTAAAACAAAGTGGTTGATTAAACTCTGTTATTTGTGCTTGAGGGAAGGCTGGCAGTATGCAGACCTTTTAAACATAAAACTAAAAACATTTCCATTATGGAAAATCAGCCCTTTTGTGTAAATGTCCATTTCTGAATCAGAAAATGTCCATGCAATATTTATATAGTGAGAAATATATACGATTGGAAAATATCAAGGTTAAGTCAGCACGAACTTATGTTCCATTGTTCCCTCTCGCTTTTCTCATAATTTAAATTATAAACTCTGCCATAAAATTAGGACTCTATAAAACCTTTTCTGTATCTACTTTTTTCAAAAAAAACTAAAAAAAAAATCTTAATTTCCATGTACTGAAAAAAAATGTTATGTCCATAACTTTAAAACAACTCGCTACTATTTTCAGCCTATCTCTTGTGTACAGTTAATTTGAATGTTATTGATCATTTTCTATTTTCTGTTTTGAGAAGTTAAGTAAATCATTTGCCTATGTAATTGACTCTACCAAAATATTTTGTTTTGTAGAAATATAGAAATAATTCTTATGTCATGAGGGCATGATTGTTAAGATTTTCAGGTTTCCCATGATTAGCAATTACTAAAAATATTCTTCACTTTAAAATAAATCTAATTTACAGAAAAGTTTTAAGAACAACACAAAGAATTTCCATATACCCTTTACCAAGATTCATTAACATTTTCTCAAAATGTGCTGCAAAACTTTCTCTTGAATTTCAACCACCATGCTTTCTTTTGAAACCCCTAGTTATGTATTACCTAAGATAGCTGTTCACTTACACAGTGAATAGCTATAGTGTAATGATCCAAAACAACAAACTTAAATACTAACAGAGTACTATTACCACGGACTTTTTTGTTGTTTAAAATCGAATAATTGCCACAACAGTGGTGTTTATAAAAAAAATCTCTGACTGGGTTTGGACACAAAATTCTAGAAGGTTTGTCTGTCTTTTTTTTTTTTTTAAACTTTTTATGACATTGACATCTTTGAAACATTTAGGCCCGCTATTTTATGGAATATTTCTCAATTTGCGTTTGATGTTTCCTTATGCATAAATTTGAGTTTTATGTTTTGGACAAGAATGAAGGCACTCAGATTGCTTTCTCTCATCACTAAAGATACGCATTTCAATCAGTTAAAGTGGTATTTACAGGTTTTGCCAGTGGGTTTACCTTTTTCCCTTAGGGATTAGTAAGTCATTAGTGAGGGAAGACAGTGCATGTAGAGATCCTGTTTCTTATCAAACTTTTACCCACCAACCTGACTTTCTCTTAAAAATTCTAGTAAGGAATATTTTTTGATGTCTCTTAATTAATTTATAAAAAGTACTGAACAAATGATGTTCAGTGGAACAAACATTTAATGATTTTTGCCAGCTTTTTGGTAATACAGAGGTATTAGTAATTAAGCATTTTATTAGTTTATACCACCTGAAGTAAAGGATGGAGCTTTGATCTTCTGCTACTCAGAGATGCTGACGTATTTAGGGCAGAATTTCTGCTTCTGTGTTTCTCCTGTAGGACCTTAGACACGTATCTGTTTGCTCTTTCACTTCACTTTTTCTCTCTTCTGTTTTTCTTTTTACTTTGAATTTTTAAAAAATAATATCTATTTTTTTTCTTTTTAAATCCAGTTGTGTTATACCTTAATAAGATGCTTGGGAATCCTCTTTAAAACATAATAGTGTAAAAAATAATTTAAAAATTTACATTTAGCCTGTTTAAAAAACATGTAATTTTTCATTCTTCTTGAGAATCAACTCTTGAGTCATCAGTTCCTGAAAAGAGAAAATTTTACAGCCTTGCACTGCATAATAACATTTTAGGCCAATGATGGACCACATATTTGGCAGAGATCCTATGAAGTTATAATAGACTGGGGAGTCCCTATGTTCTAGAGATGCCATAGCCATCTGTCATATAGTTGTAGCACAGCACAGTACTATCACAGTACTATCATGTACTGTCCAGGTGATGCTTGTTTAACCACACATACAGTGCTGCTAATTGTATTAAATATAGCATATACACTCATAGACCTTATGAAATGTTTGATAGTGATGCTAAATTATTTTATTGTACCTTTAATCATTTTAGAGCATATTTATACTATATATATATATATAGATAGATAGATAACATTATGTTATCTTACACCTACAGCACCCATGGCAAGATTTGGTGAAGTGTGAGCTCCAAAAGACTTGGTCAGTCCTACTCTTGTGAGTTGGCTGGTTATAACCCATCCAGCCTCTGTCTCAGGCTGGTTTCACTCATTGCCTGTAGCGCTCCACATTTCTGGCATCATCACCTTACTGGGGTCACTACCTTTAGCTTTACTCTCACAGCTTTATACATCAACCTCTGAAGGGCCATTGGCATGAATTGTGATCTTGTCTTACAGTTTTGCCTGGTTTCTGGTTCATTCATAGCAAGGAACCTACTAACAGTACCAGTTTTCTGTATTAGACACTTTTCCTTTGCTGAGACAAAATACTCAACAATGACAGTTTAAAAGAGGAGAGGTTTGTTTTGACTCACAATTTTCCAAAGAGTGAGTCCATAATTGTTTGGCTCTGGGCATGGCTGAGAAAACCTGCTCACCCAATGGTAACCAGGCAGCACAAAGAGGTAGAGACGATGGGGGTGGGATGGGGGACAAGCAAAAACAAAACAAAACAAACACCACCAGAAGAAGGAAAGAGAATATACCTTTCTAGGTCATATTTTCCATTCAGGCTTTATCTCCCAACAGCATATTTATCTATGCTCCCATGATCCAGTTACCTCTAAAAACCTCGTGAGAATTTTAGGGAACATTTTAGATTTAAACAATTACATAAATGAGCCTCCAAACATCTAACTTCGATTTATATCACCTCATGGTTGATTTTAAATTCTCACCTGAAAAGTTGATAAGTATAGTCTGTTTTGGTTCTTCTTGGACAATAACTATCACTAAACATGTATACCTATTGATCTTACATTCACCATCCTCTCTATATGTAAACTGAGAAGGAAGCATTAATGCGTATTAGTTTGATACTAACTTAACAGTTGCAATTGTTTCAGGTGAGAACCTATTGAAGTTTTCCCATACATAGTAGATAGAGCAGGTAACTATTTTTTTTTAACCAACCCAGCTTTCTCTCACTTGACCATCCATGATACTGAAAGTGCATTCTTGTATTTTTTTTTTTTTTTTTTGCTGTCTTACATGTCCCAAAGGTAATTAGCATTCAGGACACCTGAAGCATATTGGACCCTACTAGTGAATCAGCACAAATTACCAGATTTTCTAGATACTCAAAAGCATGGAACAGGGGCTTCATGAAAGATGCCATAGGATTAATAAGATTTTACTGGTAGGCATCAGGTGGTAATGGTTGAAAATGCATAGGTCATAGGTTTCCTGTAATCATAGTCTTTGAGGTGCTATAATGGATGAGAAAGGGGGTGACTGTTGGTGGTACATGGTCTGCATGAATACATTAGAATGAAAGCCAAACAAAACTACTTAGGGGTAACTTAGAAGGTAGCAGTTTCTGAATATAAATTATATCTCCTTTGAAATTTTATCTAGACTTGCTTTTGTTTTTACCTTGTGCTCAAGTGCTCTAATTGTAACAGTAATATAATGCTGTATGTCAGTAATGTAGATTGTGTGTTACCTGACTGGTAAGCACAAAGGTGACTAGAAGCTGTGTTTTTGATTACTTATTCTTTCAAGGTCATTTATAAGCCTAATTGAATTTTTGGCAAAGGGTAGTGAGACAAATTCTAATGAGAAGACTGCAGGCATTGTCTATTCATCCCTAATAAATTTGCACATATAGGTTATTTTGCCGAAGAGCATTTACTGTGCCCATCTTTTTCTAAAGTGGTAACTATATAGTTGATAAAGAAACAAAGTAAGTCACAGAAGTTAATGTTACCCATTCACATTTTAAAAATAGCAGTGAAAATTTGAAGTCATTAATCTTTTGTTTGTATATGTAATATAACTGTATAATTTGGTATGCCCAAGTAGAAGATAGAGTACATTCATTGTTAGTTAAAATCTTCTCCTTCCCCAAAAGACCCAAGAGGAAGAGAATACATATACTTCAGGGTTTTCTTTCCTTCTTTAGTAGTTCCCCAGACTACCTCATACTCAGTTAATATATGAATGAATAGACTATTATTTGAGAATGAAACTGATATTTGTATAGCAAATAACATGTAGTTTGTACCAGTGAAAAGTCCACCATTGTGACTCATTTAAGCTTAATTTTGGCATTTCCTGTTTTCTACTTTCCTGTCTTCCAGCTCCTTCCTCCACCTCTTCCTCTACTTCCAACTAATAGGCTTGTGTCAAAATACGCATTTTTAGCTGATAGTTGTATGCTTAAGATATTCCCTCATGTGCTGAGAGACACTTCCTCAAAACTACTCACGACCTGCTAGAGAGGATAGACTGACATGCACTTGAGCTGAGGCTTAAAGAGTAAGTAAGAGTATTTGGATAGGAACTGGAAAAAGCACAGAAGGAAGAACAATAAAAAACTCACAGTGTGAACCAGGACTTGTAAGTCATATTATAGGGTAGAAACAAAGATATCTCTTGTGTGAGAGGCTGCAGAATGGTTATTAGACAATAAAGGGAGGCTCCTTTATTAAGTGTTTTTGGGTATGTACCTGAGAAGTTCTTTTATATTGAAAGCTTGTTATGGCTTATGTCTAGATGTCCCCCTAAAGCCTC
>RJWT010002813.1:0-39021 GCA_004365215.1 Cuniculus paca
ACGACCTTGTGCTTGCCAGGCAGGCGCTTAAACCGCTGAGCTAGATCCTCAGCCCTGGTGTTTTTGAGACAGGGTCTCACTATGCCGTTCAGGCTGGCCTTGAGCTCACTTTGTAGCCCAGGCTGGTCTCGAACTCACAACAATCCACCTGTCTCAGCCTCCCGAGTGCTGGGATTACAGGCGTGATCCTGCTACCCTCTTATAAGAACCTTGGTGATTATTTTGAATCCACCAAGATCCTGTCCCAATCTTGAGATCATTAACTTACCCCTATCTGTGGAGTCCTTTGCCACATAAGTTAACATTGACAGGTTCTGGGGACCAACACAGAGACAGCTTTGGGGATATTTTAGCCTCTCTGTGGTCTGTGTCAAAGGAGGTGATCAATATAGATGCCTCTCTATTTACAGAGGAGATAAGTCCTCAAAACTGTACCATTAATTGAAAATATGCTAGGTTGAAAATATATTTAACATACTTAACCTACAAAGTATCACAACTTGGCAGCACTGTGCACCATGGACTCTCAATTGTCCCCCTCAATTGTCCCTCCTGGCTGACTGGGGGCTGTGGGTCACTGCCACTCATGAGCATCACACATAGGTGCCTGGGGCAGGAAAAGCTCGAACATCAAAATTCTAGCTATAGCTGCTGCAGAGTGTGCATTGCACCATACAAAAGTTGAAAACTTTTAAGTGAAACCACTGTAAATGAGGGACTGTCTTTCTGCTAAGCCTAAACATTTGCAAAGTCAGGGCTGGGGATCTAGCTCAGCGGTCTAAGCGCCTGCCTGGCAAGCACAAGGTAGTGAGTTCAATCCCCAGTGCCGCAAAAAAAAAGCATTTGCAAAGTCAAGAGACCTCTGCAAAAGTCCCTCTCATTTTCTGAAGATTTGAAGCTCACTTTTAGCTTTTACGTCACAAGAAGTAGTCTCCTGTGAGCAGGCTACAATAAACAGCCATCATCCTCAGAAGTAAAACAGTAACATGGGCATTTTTCTTTCTCTACATCCTTAAAATTATCCCAGAACTCCTTGCTTTCATGGGAGGACAGTGAGTCTGCTAATGATTAAGGACCTTTTTAAATTCATGTCTGAACAATGCGTAGAAGCACAAAGTCATGGTCAAGTTGCTCGCGAGTTCTAAGTAGTGGTCTAAGGAAGCATTTTTTTCAGCTCTGAGAGGTTCAGGAAAGAGAATAGTTGCTGAGAATAGTTCAATTAACAATTAATCTGCACACTGCATTGTGTGGGACAGCAACATTTTCTAAAGTATTCTGGGGCCTTGGAGTGGCTTTTTTCTTGTCGTTTCATAATTTTTAAAGAATTTAGTCAGCATCCTATGTGGCTAGAGGCCTTGGCTCTCTCAGGAAGCCTGTGACCTCCAGTGTGGAGTTCCTGAGCCTTCTGCCAGCCACTATCATTCTGTTGTTCCACTCATCACCACTTTGCAGATTCCTGTCATGGGTCAGCCAAGGTTCAAATGTCTTCTTTTCTAGGGCAGCTGTTCTATCACTTGAAAATACCTTCAGTTTTTGGTGTGTTACTATTTCCTGCACAGATAACGCGCCCTGACTATCTCCTGTCTCAGAGTGTTGGCCCTGTTTCTGATAGACACTTCAGTCGTAAGGTGATGGTCCAAGATAAGGGTGTTAAAATAATTCTCCATGCATTCCCCTTTGCTGTTACCCCACAGAAACACTTGATGGCTAAAGAGAGATTAGTTTCAATGACTCAAGTTTTTAAGTTCTTTCCAATTACTTTTTGCTTTCTATGGACTTTTGAGCTACTTTGACATCCTCCAATAATATTAAAAATTCTACTGCATGTGGCTGTTGTTTCAAACTCACACTCCAGAGATTTTAGTGGTAGAAATTCATATTCATACAAGGGTCCCTAAATCCATGTCTTATTTACCATCTCAATCTCTAGTGCTGTATCCACAATCAAATGCAGTATCCACCTTCCAGAAATCCCAAGAACAAAGAGTTACAAGGTTAATCCTGGCTCCTTATTCACCTGTTCATAGCTTCACACCATTTCTCACTGATGTAAATTCTCTGCAGGAATATAGTTAAAAGTTACCAAGCGTGGGAACAAAGCAGACATTCAACCCAAAATGTTAAAAGGGTTCTCTCCTTGTATCTTTGCAATGTATAAGGATCTCTTGGGAACTGGGTATGCTAGCACACACCTATCCCTGGTGAGGTTAAGGCAAGAAGATTTTGAGTTCAAGGCCAATCTGTCTCAAAATGGAAAAAAAAAATCTTTCTCTAGACTATGGAAAAAGGAAATAGCTTTTTTCTCCTGTGTTTCCACAGTATAAAGGTGCTATAATCACATGAAATTAACCTTTCATAACCTATCTTTTCTGCTAGCTAACCCTCCTGTTTTTATTTTTGTTGTTGGATAGCAGTTTTATTTTAATGTCATTAAGTTTCTTAGTCATTATCTTTATGGCTTCCAGGTTTTCTATCTCATTGGGATCTTTTACAACCTCCAAATTACCATAGCATATTCTTATATATTCTTTTGAATGTAAGTTCTTTAATTTAAAATTGAAACATTTAATTCAAGTAGAATTCTAACATCACTTTCATTGACTTCATGAGATCCTGAATTCTTTGAAAGGCTTGCAATTTTCACAGAAGTTGATGTGCATTGTTTTTTCCTTTTATTCTGAATGATGTGTAGCATCTGACTATCAGTTTAGTAGAGTTAACAGTGACAGAGACGTTGGCATAATTGGAGAAAGAGTGACTTCCAAAAGAAAGCAATGTAATACATTAGTCAATATTTGGGAGTTATGATACCTTTCTTGATGTAATCATTTAACTACATACTTAGGTAAGGAGGACACCCACTGCATGTATCATTTGAAGTGATAAGCAAGTGAAATTTGCAAAATGAGGTGTGCTGTCTTAGTGCTACTACTAGTTCTGGACAACCATGCAGAGCTGTGTTTCTGAAACAATGTGGATGCTATGAAAGCTACCTGATATTTAGAACAGAGAATACAAGCATGCTGTATCATATGCTTGTAAGATTTTCTAAAATTCCTCTTATTAAGGACTGCTATGAGGGTAGAAAGTGAGGGCTTCTTAACTTCAGGCAATAGAATGAGTCACATAAATAAAAATATTACTTAGCAGTAAACAGACTTTGGTTTACATACACATTTTCAAAGAAATGCTAGCATGCTAGCTACTATCCTTTTTATTTAATAAACACTAACTGAGGTTACATTCATCTAACACATTTACAGGCTAAATGAAGAAAAGGATACAAAGGAAGATACTACATAATCATCGACTTCAAAACATCTCTTTTCATGAAAACATTTTTCAAGATATAAAGAGAATACACTTACTTATTAAACATTGCATGACAGCACAAGAAAGTAGATACCGTGGCAGCATGGATTGTAGTCAGTGAGAATTACGAAGAGCAGCTTCATGGAGAAGGCAGGAAGTCAGCAGCTCTAAAGGACTGGGACACACTGACAAGAGAAAATAGGATGTTTGGCGGGGAGACATACAACAAGCAGGTAGAAATTCACGGGTGTCATCGTTCTTTGGGGAGGTTTTTTTTAGTCAAATGGGAAATAAAACCACCATGTGTAACTATCATTATTTTTCTAAGAAAATGTGCTTGAAAATCTAAGCTTAATTTACTTTTGTTCTATTACTATTGAAACCGATGGAGATTTTTTTTTCCTAATTTTTCTCTAAAGAGTATTTGTTCTCCAATAGAGGCAGTCTTATTTGGTTGTGAGTGTAATCGATTCTCATATGCTTTACTGTTAGAATCCTCCACAATGTTGCAGAAAAGGAAAATTATTTTGGAAATGCACGTAATATAATTTGAAAGGCACCATTTTTTAGAAATTCAAACTGGTAATGGACTGTTTTAAAGAATAGATTATCTCTGGAAACACAACTTGACAGATAAGTCTGTTGAGTATCAGGTGTTAGTAAAAGCAGCTTAAACAGAAAACAGCAGAGTTGAAATACTAAAGTGGATTTGCCTAAAAGGCAGTGGTAGAGCCAGCAGTTACTAATAAGAGACTGCACGTTTCTTCAGCATGCGCAGGAACACCCTGAATGGGTACCAGAGTTGTTCACATACCTTCAGCAGCAAAATTCTTTTCAGCTTTGAATTTCATGAGCTCTTTGCTTTTAGTGTCTAAGTGATTTTCTACCTTGGTAATGCATCATTTTCTCACTTTCAGAGGTCCTGGCAACGCACCACACCCTTCACAACACCTTTTTATGCTCTGAGTTTTACCTCCCAGCCCAGGCATCTCCCCACCTTTGTCTCCCTCAACACCCTCTGCCTGCATGCCAGTTTCAGTTCTTGGAACCACTTCACAATTAATGTACAACAACCTGCCCCACCCCCAGCTCCGTTTACAGTCTCCTGGGGAAACACACTCTGTGAGGCCTTCCAGGCCCACAGCATTGCTTTGTGGCCTCCTTTTTTGTACTGGTTTATGCTGTTAGCCTGAAATGATCAGGGAGGCATAAATAATTCTTTTTCTCGAGTGCCCTAGGAACACTTAAGGTGCCATGTTATTCATGCAAAATTGCCATGGGAGAATTCTCTCTCCTGAGCTGTTTTGTCCTGTGCCCCTGGGGACTTGTCAGTCCCAAGAATGGCCCCGTGCCTCACAATTTCTCATCACCTCTCCCTTTGGAAACACATGCTTTATTGACTTTTCTACAACCAGCAATCTCTTATTATTTTTCCCCTCCAGTAAAATATACAGGCACAAAGGTTAATGGTAGGAGTTTAAAGCCGATTTCATGCGGTGCGTCCCTGACATACGGGCACTAGCAGAGAGTCTACAGGCATTAATGAGATGACTGCGTGCCTGGGTCTTTATTGCAAGATTTAAACCGTTTGTTGGTTTGGCCTGCTGAGTTTGTATTTTTAGATTCTCTCCTCAAGCCAAAGCGAATCCACACTGTGTTGGCAATTATCACAGCATCTCTTCACCTTACTAGAGAGGTTCCGGAGAAAATAAAAGGTATAATAGAAATCCTCAGTACCTGTATTAGAGGTATAGACCACTCATGTTTCTCTTATTCAGAATAAGTGACAAGAAAAAATTTTTTAAAAAATTGACCTGGTCCATAGGACACAATTAGTTTTCAGTTTAAGCTATCTAAAATGCACTGCAATCTTGTGTTTTGTTTTGTTTTGTTTTGTTTTGTTTTTTCCTGAAAGCTTGAAAATGTTTTATGAATGAACTCCAAATAGTAGACTGATAAATGAAGTGTCCTAGGCTGTTTAGCCACTTTTCCTTCCTTCTCAGGAACCACTCTGACTAAGAGGCCCAATCAAGGAGGAGAGGGATGTCAGCTTTCATTTCTGTAGTGGCTCACTGTCTCTTCTTTATTATTATTGGTCTACTCTCTTGGTTGATTTTTCTGTTGCTATTACAAAATTACTAAGACTGGGTGATTTATAAATAATAGAGATTTTTGCTTTTTTTTTTTTGTCCTTCTAGTAAAAACTTTTTAGAATTTATGGAAGTCGGAGCCACTTTGTCTTTCCAGCAATCAAATAACTATAATAGAGTTGGTGGAGCACAATTTAGTCAGAAAATATATACAAGACCTTTAAGAATAACAGTTGGTTTCTCTTTCATTTTTCTAACCTGCCTTTCCTTTGTTGAATACTTTGTATTATTTTTATAATAGGAAATGAAAAGATAATGAAGCTATCTTCACAAAAGATGAGACAAAGATGAAACCAGGTACCTGGAGATTATTGGTTATCACAATTGAACTTTCAGTTTAGCTCTGATTTATGTTTTGTAGATTTTATTGGTATTTGTTTGCAGTACATAAGGGTTACATTTCTCATGGAAGAGTTTGTCCATGAATAAAGCATATCTTAGTTCTTCTTTAGTTCCCTTCCCCTCCCACCCCTCCACGCTCCCTCCAACTCTTGTTTCCCTTCCCATTTGCAAAAGTTCAATAATAGAGGTTTTCGAGCTCATAATTCTGACAGCTGGGAACTTCAGGAGCATGGTGCCAGCAACTGGTGAAAACCTTCATGCTCATCATAATATGGCAGAGGGCATCACGCAGCGAGGCACCACAGGTGTGCTTGCTAGCTCAGATCTATCTTCTCCCTCCTCCTCCTCCTCCTCCTCCTCTTCTTCCTCTTCTTCTTCTTCTGTCATTCATGGGAGTTCCACTCTGATCACCTTATTTTATTCTAATTCTCGAAGGCCCAGTTTCAAATATCATAAACACACACCTGGGGATTTGTCCAAAACAGACATCTAAGGAGGGCACAGCTAGAACCCAGCAGGCCAGCACAGCAGCCAACTTCATTCAAGAGCTCTTATTCCCCTGAAGCTCAGAGCATTTCACTATGATCGTGCTTTCTGCTCCTTCATCACCGTCGTCTACTGACGCCTGCTCACCACCGTATGTACTGAATATTCGAAGACCCTATCCACTATCTTCCTTTCTTCCTGTCTTTCAAATCCTGAATGGCAATACCATAAAAAAGGGCATCTGGATTGTAGCCTTGTTCCCTTAATTTCAGCAACCCTTTGTTCTACATTGTCACTTGTTACATCCTAGATCTGGCTGTCACATAAACAATTTACCTCAATCTGTAATGCTCAATGTTATACTCAACTGAAAAAGAAAATTCCTTCCCTGATGCTCTAGGTATCACTCAGACTTTACCTAGCATCCTGTTAATATTGTTCTGTATTTTCCATGTCTCTTCCATCACTGTCCCTCATCCCTAAGCCCACTGGGATATGACATCCACTCTTATGCTGAAAATGTTCCCACCATGGAACTCATTGGCCCAATTTGCAGTACCAGGAGATTTGGGCTCTGGCCCATTCTAAAGCACTGCAGAACCCTCCTCTTTCTCTCAAGTACATACACAATATTTGCTTCTCTCCAGATCTCTGTCTCAGACATCTTTCCTTGGCTTCTTCATAGAACTCTCTTAAATAGTGCTTATTTTGGGGTTCTTTTGTAGATGTCTTCCACTTTATTTTATAACTTGCTTGCTCTGAATGGTCTACACTAATTCCAGCTTTTAGTTACTATATGGTTATATGGTAATCACTTTCAACTCTTTGTTCTTAGCCTCTTCAAGTTTGAGTCATCATAACTATAAGAATCATTTAAATAATTCCATCCATTTGTTCCACTAAGATCTCATCCTCAATATTCTCAAAACAACTTACTGTCTTCCTAAAAATGCCCTGCACACTCCATGCCCTTCTGGGTTAGTGGTCATAGCTAGTGGCAAAGCTAGAGGACTGGGATTATTTTCTCTTCTCCTTCTTCAAACTTGTCCTCCAAGGAAAATAAGACTTTCAGTAGGATGCCTAACAATTGATGTTGGAAACAAATATCTGATCTAGATTTTTTAATAAAAGCAAGGTTACTTTGGAATGCATATACATAATTATGCAGCATGATTAAAAGTAGTTAATGTAATCATAAATATGTCTATTAACAAATAGTAAATAATATATGTAATGCTAATGTTAACTTAAATCCTTCATTTTTGGAGAAGGATTTAAACATTATTATCTAAAAAGTTTGCTTTCACCCAATGTGTGTTTTTTGTGCAATGTCTCCATTTTACTGTCTGGAAGTGACTTGGGACCAGTTGTGCTATGATTGGTTAGCTTTAGGCTTAGCCCTCTGTTCTAGAAAGTCTGCCAATCTGTGGTGGTGACAGAGGAGGATGTTACACCCTGCTTTGTTACCCATGAAAAACTGTTAAGTGATCACGATTGTTTGTGACTTGAAAAAGCCTTACTTAGGGTGAAGAAATAGTGTATTTGAAAGAGGAGAGGGGCTCAGAGAATAGGAAAACTGAATTGTAAATGGAACCCCACATGAGCAATGCCTGCTCCATCAACAGGCAGAAATTCTGTGGCAAAGTAATGAAGGAAGAGAAGGCACATTTTATCAAGAACTGCAAGGCAGTGAGAGGAAACTAAAAAGAACTAAATAATTTAAAAGTAAATATTAACAAAGCAGATAGGGCCATTTATGGTTAGCAACCCATAGAGCCCATCAAGCTAAAATTTCAAGAGGATTCAGGTGAAGAGACTGAGGCCCAGAGAATTTATAAGACTTTTTTTTTTAAAGAAGACTGTGACTCCTTAGTAAACCAGGAGGAGCTGGTCACTAAATTTCCCATATGGCACAACATTATATGAATGTGAAAAAGAAGATATACCTTGAAGATTATTAAACTCACAAACACACTTGCACTGTGACAAGGTGATGGCATAGTGACAAATTCAGAACTGTAGTTTCTATACAGCATTCCTCTGCAGAGACTGGCAAATTCCAAACTTCCAAACAAGTTTCTCTCACACATGGGGTTTATTAAAGACCCTCCATTTCCCTTGGCAGGGAGACAAGTAGCATTTAAATACTAACACGAGCTGCTTTCCATAATGCATGCTGAGTGGGCTTCGCCCATGTGTTGGAATGACATCAGCCATCCCCAGACTCAGGCTGCAGAGGCTCAGAACACTGCGTGCCAGAAAGATGAAAAGAGGGGGAAGGGTATGCGTCAGAGAAAAGCAAGCTCATCCACTCTACCTAATAGACGATTTGCACATTTGCCTCCAATTGAGTAGCGTCTTAAAGCATCTCTGACCTTAGCTAGACAATTTACCTATATGTTACTTTCAATAGACATGAAGATAAATATGTTCACATATGTTTTGTCAAATATGTTCCTTAAGCAATGCAGTGCAAAAGCCATGCTACTTTCAGGATTTTCTTGGTATCACAAAATGTGCACTGTACAGGAAACAAACTAAAATCGAACTCCTTTCCCTGAGCTCTTGCCAAACACCAAATTCTTCACAGAACCCCAATCTTCCAGCTCATCGGTAGAGACATGTTTTTATTTAAAACAATGGATTTATACCATGACATCTCAATATGTAAAACTGATTTCATAAGTTTTAGTGAATAAATTGCTCCCCCAACTTCTTTGCACTGGCAACATTCAATCCTTTTTTCTCGACTGCGATGGCAGTTTTGATCCTTGCACACAAGCAGCAGGAAGCCAAGGGTCTGAAACTCTTGTTGACAAGGAAGAAGATAAATTAACCAGGCTGCTGTCGTTGTATCTGTAAAAAATATTCCTGGGAAAAAAATGTGGTTTGATGAAAAACAAAGACTCCTTCTCCCTGCTTGAACATGCTAAATGCCATTAGGGCAAATAGAATTCACAAGATATCTAGTAGTAGTGTAGGAAGACAAGGTGGAATTTTTTAAATATCTTGTGTCTGGAAAGAGAAATAAGTGGAGGGGTAGACAAGTAGTCTCAAAATTGAGACTGAGTTACTGGCTGCATGACCTTGTGCGTAGTGCTTTACCTCGCAGGGGTGAAGTTTCCTTGCTCTGTTCAAAGGGATGAGTGTACTGGACCATCTCTTCGGTTCCATACAGCCCTCAGTTTCTAAGGTCCCTGACAGTGTATTTCACAGCACAGGTAAAACTTCCCTTCCCCATTTTGTTCAGTGCTAGCACCCACAGAGATGAGCCCTCTAGTTTGCTACGCACTGATTGTCTGAATCCTCTCATGAATATTATTTCGAAATCCTACCTCCCCATGTGACTGTTTTTGGAGCTAGAACCTATCAGAAGGAAATTAAGAGGAAAAGAGGTCTCAAGAGCACAGGCCTTAATCCAGTAAGTGCCCTTACAACTAGAGGAAGAGAAGACAGAGCTTTCCCTTTTTCTCTCTCTGTACCAGGTAAGGACACGGCAAGCATAAAGCCCTCACCAGACAAGGATCCTGCTGGCACTTTGATCTTAGGCTGATAGTCTCAAGAACCAAAAAAATAAAAAGTGGATTTCTGCTGTTTAAGCTACCCAGTCTATGGCATTTTTTTATGACAGCCTGAGTAGATTAATACTTATATTTTTAGAAATAGTAAAAGCTCAATTCCTGTCATTATAACCTTAATTCCAAATATTAGATTCAGGATCTGTCTGGACACATGCCAGTTCTACATGACTAACACTTAGGGTTCAATCTTTCTCAGCAAATACCTAAAATGAGGCTTTTCTATGATTCTCAGAAGCTGCAAACTTATTAAAAGATGAATTTTAGTAGTTAATTGACGTTTAATAAGATGACAAGATCATTCAAAGAGGAAAGAATAGTCTTTGCAACAAATGGTTTTGGAAAAAGTGGATTCCATATGTAAAAGAGTTAAATTGAATCCCTTTCTTACCTCTATATGTACAAATTAATCAAAAATGGAACAAAGACCTAAATTTTAGAGCTAAAAGCCTGAAACACTTAGAAGAAAACATAGGAGAAAATCTTCATGATATTGGATTTAGCATTGATTTCTTGCACAGAATACCAAAAATAATCCTTTAAAAACTTTTGTTAAAAGAGTGAGCAGGCAATGTACAAAATGGGAAGAATATTTGCAAATTATGTATGTGTGAGACTGATATCTGAAATATATATAGAATCCTACCACACAAACTCACAGAGAGAAACCAAAAATGAAGCAAAACAAAAACCAGCTCAGTTCCAAAATGTTCAGAGTCAAAAAGACACTTTACAAATAAGATATTCAGTTGACCAGAATGTATAAGATATTCAACACTGTTAGTTACTAGAAAAATACACAAATCACATCCACAACAAGATAACCCTTCACATCCATTAGGATGCTAATGATAAAAAAATTGTCAAACACAAAGAGATTGGAACGCTTGTCCACTATTGCTGGGAATGTAAAATGGGGCAGCCACTATGGAAAGTATTTTGGCATTTCTTAAAAAAAAAAAAAAAAAGGTTAAACATAAAATTACCTTATGGTCCAGCAATTATATCCTATAAAAGAATTGAAAGCAGGGCTCAAATAGATGCTGTACACTAGTGTTTATAACAGTGTTATTCATAGTAGCCAAATGGTGGAAATAATCCAAAGATACTTTAACAAATGAATAAACAAAATGTGGTGTATACATACAATTGAATACCATTCAGCTATAAAAATGAAATTCTGATTCTGATCACAGCATAGTAAACACTAGATTCACTATGTTAAGTGAAGCCAGACACACAAAGACAAATATTTTGTTTCACTTATATAAGCTATCATGAATAGAAAATTTATAGATATGGAAAGTGAATAGGATATTCATAGATATAGAAAGTGGTTACCAGGGGTAGGAGAACTACAAAGTCATTGTTTATTGGATGTAGAGTATCTGTATGGGATGACAAAAAAGTTCTGGAAATGTACATTATGAATTTATTTAATGCTCTTAAAATATATACCTATTGATGCTAAAATATAATTTTATATATGGCAAATATAATTATATATATGTATTATATATATACTTTACAACAGCAAAAAGATTTAAATCCACTCTTAATCTATCAAGGTTTTTTATACCATTAGACATTGACACAATTCTATCTCTCTGCTACCACTCTAGCCCACATCTCACACTAGGATCCCAAAACAGCATACTAAATCGTGTTCCAGTTCTTTCTTATCTTCATAGCTGTAGCAGCCATGGTGGTTCTTTAAATAGTTAAATTATTTTTTTTTAGAGTTAAGTTTCAGAGCAGTTGTTTCACAGCAAAAATAAACAGAAGGTACAAATATTTTTCAATATACCTGATGTGCACACTATCCACATACACACACACACACACACACTCAATCTCATATCAAGCTATTTGTGATAGTCCCATAATGAGCATTTCTTACAACCGATGAACCTACCCTGCCACATCTTTATCACTCAGAGTCCGTAGTTTGCACTGGTTTTCACTCTTGGTGTTACAGCTTTTGTAGGTTTGAACAGATGTGCAATGGCATGCCTCCACCTTTACACTAGTGCACACAGTAGTTTCACTGCCTTAACCATTTTCTGGGCCCCTTATACTTATCCTTCCCTCCATCCCTACTGAAATACATCCAAGTTGCTTCCAAGTTTGGGCAATTATGAATAATTCTTCTATAGATGTCTTTTTTCAGGTCTTTGCATAAACCTGTTTTCATCTCCCCTGGGTTGATACCATAGAACAAGATTGCTATACCATATGGTGTGATGATTAATCTTGGTTGTCAACTTGACTGGGTTGAGAGATGCTTAGGAAATTGGTAAAGCACACTTGTGGATGTACCTACATGGGTGTAGCTACAGAAGATTTGTATGTAAATCAGTTAACTATTGAGGGAAGGCCAGTTATGTACATGGGCAGCACCACCTAGTAGGCTGGGGCCTAGATAGAATGAAAAAGTAGCAGAAGGAGGATGCTCATATGCATGCATACTGGACCCTTCTTGAGCATGTGCACTTTTTGCTGCTATTGTGGCCTGTAGACATCGGACTCTAGATTCTTCATCATTTGAATACAGACTTGCATCAGTGATTCAGTAGGGGGCTTCCAGACCTAAACCCTTGCACTGAGGCTGCATCTCTAGTCTGAAGCTTCTGCCTTCTTAGACTGAGCAGCTCCTGAATTCCAAGGCTCTCTACACTGCATATGGCCACTGTGGAGCCGTTCAGCCTCTGATCACATGTGCCTGTCTGTACTTACCCAATACATGATGTTTGTAGTTGTATGTGGGTGTGAAACATATACATATTCATTCTACTGCTTCTGCTCCTCTGGAATAGCATACCATATGTGGTAAGATTATGTTCAATTTTATAAGAAATTGCCAGGTTGTCTTACATAGTGGATGTACCATTTTCAACTCTCATCAGCAATGAATGAGCATTCTTGTTGCACTAAGACTACATTTTTGCTAGAATTTGTTGTTTTCAGTGTTCTGGAATTTGATCATCCTAATAGGTTCCTGGTAGTATTACACTGTTCTTTTAATTTGCATTTCCGTGATAACATATGACATGGGTCATATTTTCGTACGCTTATTTACCCTCCGTGTATCTTCTCTGAGGAAGTGTCCATTAAGATTTTGACTCTTATTTTAAAAATGAATCAGGTTACTCGTGTCTTATTGTAGTATATATGAGTCCCATTTCCATTGCTATAAGAAAGTGCTCAAGGCTGGGTTACATACAAAGAAAAGAAGTCTCACACTTGCGGAGGCCCAAGAGTATGGCACTGGCTTCTGCTCAGCTCTGGTGCATGATTCCTTGGTTGTATCACAACATGTCAGATAGCACTATGGTGGGAACATAGGAGATAGGATGAGGTCAAATGAAAAAACAGCAATAAAGCCAGAGAAATGCACACTCGTTATTTTAAAATGACCACATGGAGCTATGGTCACTCTGCAAGACCGGCATTCATCTCTTGGGATAACAGTGTCCTCCAATGATCTAATTCCTTTCTACCAGATCTTACTTCTTATAGGCTCCATCACCTCTTGGATCTCCCCAGTGGGAGTCACACTTCACATACATCAATTATTGCAGGACAAATTATATCCAAATTAAACACATAATGGCACAAAGGTTAAAGGGCTCTTTGCTTAAGCAAGAAAAGCAAAAATAAGTAAATGGGATTGCATCAAAATAAAAAGCTTCTGCACATCAGAAAAAAAAATCAGCAGAGAAAGAGACAATCTATGACCTGGGGGAAATATTCACAATCTATAAACTTGAGAAAGAGTTAATACTCAAAACATATGAGTAACTCAAACATCTCAATAATTTTTAAAAAATCAGTTTAAAAAATGGAAAATGAGTCAGGTGTGGTGGTATATGCCTGAAATCCCAGCCCTCTGGGAGATCAGGTAGGATCATAAGTTTAAACTGATCCTGGACAACTTAGTGACTCAATGAGAACCTGTCTTTTTAAAAATTGAGTCCAACCAAAAAATGCTTTAAACCCACTAAAGTTTACAGTTAAGCATTCATGTAAATGGCTATGTTACAAGATCCTCTTCTGTCCAGAATTAAAACCTTCCACTCCAGGAAGAATATATTTAATTTATTTAGAAATATAGTACAATTTTAAGACTATGAGAACAATTCCAAACTGGATACCCTGAGAATGGATAACAGGGCAAGAGGACATCTTGCAAAACTGAAGATAAAATACTTCAGTTCCACCGAGAAGATACAGCAAACAAGCAGGAGGATACCAGGGAAGAATTCACTAAGTCACCCAACACTTCTTGACCATCTACTCTTTCGAGGACCAGGGAACAAAAATATCTAAGAATCTAGAGAATTCTTTAAACTTTGCTCCTGGAGTTGTTGCACTCATAATGGGAGCAAGAAACAAAGTTTCATCCATGTTCCACCTGGAACTTGGAGTACACGCTATTAATATTGGCTAGATTTTCATCAGCAGAGACTTCAACAGGTTTCAAGCAGAACTGGAAGAACACCTGGGTCCTACACACCCTCCTGAGGGTTCTCGATCGCCATCCGTATATAAGTATGTGCTTAGTTTTTCTACCCTCTGCTACTTCAGCCTGGCTTTCTATCCAAGCTGCCAGACCCTTAACCATCTCTGTCACATCGTCTGGAGTTCATTCTTCAGCATGGTCTCGGGAGCATGCACCTGCATTGGCCTTTCCTGTAGCTATGCTGAGACCTGCTTCTACTACTTCTCATGAATCTCTGGATGTGAAGGGAGTGGCAAGTTTCCTGGTCCAAAAGCTGCTCTTGTCCTTTTAGACCCATTTAAAAGCATCTTTAGGCTCCAAACTCCCAGACTAGTGCCCTCAGATGTTGAAATTATGGCCATATGCTGACCTCTTCTCTGGACCCACTTTTAGTTGAGGTCCTTGGTCACTGGCACAGTGACAAGGATTACCAATCTCCCACTAAACCCCTCAGCCTTTCAACTTCATTCCCCTTTAGTAGACTTCTCCTAGCACCAAGTCAGTATCATTCTGAAAAACTACTTGTTCTCTGAATCACAAATCCTTTCCTATGTCATACATAAACACATTATTTCTAACTGCAAATTTATTCACAAATCCATTTTTTATCCTCCCATCTAAGTTGCTGAACACTGCTTAGAAAAGCTGTATGCCTAGGTGAAGAAAAGCAGGGTCACTGTGGGTGAACTATCTGAACCTAGGCTTGACTTACAGTTTTTCCCAAGAACAACTTCATGCTTACCCCTCTCTGTTCTTGTCTTTACTCTCAATATGATTCTCAGCACGTGCCTTTACTTCTTGCTTCTTCACTCCTTCCTTGAGGTAACTTCCTGATCCCTTCCCTCATCTAATTTGTCAGTATTCATTTATCTGAGTGCATCCATATTCCTGCTCTGCTGACTCAAGCTCACGCATTCCTTAGCCTATTCTTTGGAACACATCTCCATCCGACTCTCCAGGGATTACTTTCCCATTCACTCTCCCCACCTCCTATAGGATCTGCAAATTCTGTCTTCCGACGGCTCGTCCCACTCGACATATAAAAAATCTCAACTTATCTCTGTTTCTAGTCTTTCCTTCAGAGATGATCTTGATGACTCATTGTTTCCAATCTCCATGTTCCCCTTCCCTAATTTCACTCCTCAGCATGCTGTCACTTGCCACCCATTCTACTGGAAGAGCCTTCATTTTGTCAAAAGAAATAGTGGAGTGCCAATCAAGGGACAGTTGTCTTTGCTCATCACACTAGGTTCTGCAGCAGGTAACACTGTTGAAACAACCCCAGCCCCAATTTCTTTCTGTACTTCAAATGGCTGATTCTTGGTCTCACACTGGAGTTCTCTTCTTACAATAATTCTTTTACCTTATTGTGGTCCACACACAAATTCTAGACCCTCTTCTTTTTTCAATCTGTTCAGCATGGGCCTCAGTGACTACCTTCATAGCGTAAATTTATAGATCTTGAATTAAACTCTCCAGTTGGACAACTTAGGGTAAAACTCTGGAGTCAACATGTAATGAAAACAACTCATTCTTTGAGTGGCACTGTCTGCATTACAAGCAGGTGGTGATCTGCATTCATCAGTGCCATTTGTATAGCTCTTGGGCTGGATAAAGGGCTTTATGGGAGACCTATGAAGAGGTCAAATGCTGTTATTACCTATGGAAAAAAATCCTAATTTCATTTTGAATTAAGTTTCACACTTCTACACAACTGGTATAATGAGAAGGGCCAAAGTTTTGCCTTATTTTTGGAAGAAAGTTTTGTCAGTACCTTTCTTATTCACAAACTTTAGAAGCCAAGTGGGTTCCACTGTTTTTATTAATTTTATTGGTACACTTTTGATATACCTGAAGATCATATTCATCATATGGAATTTGTACCTGCACATAATGTATCTTGATTCTTCTTTTTTTCCCCTTCCCCTCCTACCACTTTGGATTAAGGGAAACATGGAGTAGACAGCACAGATCATGCTGCTATTCTTGGTCTGAGTTGAGGACATGGAGTGGGGCACACAGTGGTCTAACCCACTCAAAAGGTGAGAGGACGCAGCATCAGGTAACATATCATAATCTATACAACAGTGGGTTTCTTGCAGGATTCTTCAAGCTCAGAACTATTCACATTTGGACCAGATAGTTCTTTGTATTGGGAAGTTGTCTTGTGTGTTACACATAGGATATTTAGAAGCATCTTTTTGGCCTCTACTCTATAGATGTTAATGGCACACTTTGTCCCAACTTGTGACAACTAAAGTACTTCTAAACATTGTTCAATATTTCTCATAAAGTAAAAAATTGACCTTAGTTGAGAATCATCAGTCTAATTTAATGTGTTCTTGGACCTATCCGTGATTACAGTAGATTGCTGGCCAACAGTTCAAAGCTAGTAAAATTTTGCCATTGCAGTTTCCAGTTTTTCTATACTGACTTGGTAGATATCTTATTGACTTACCTACTCTGACATTTTAGAGCTGGGGTCATTCAGGGTCATCAAATTTGAAAAACACCATTAATTCTGAAGAGCCAAATTTAGGGTGATCAGAGTTAGAGTCCAATGTTACTGGTGATCAAAGCAGGGCTGTTACACTGGGAGAAGACTGAGATTTCTCACCCTCCAGGCAAGACTCCAGGACAGGTTTTTGGCTTGGTGCTGTTGGGTGCTGTGGAGCTGATGTTCTCTACTTCTGGATATTTTTGGAGGGCCTAAAGGCTGTGGCACCAGTATTCTCATTATTATTACTGAAAGCGCACTTCAAAAGTGCGGTACATGGGCTAAGAAAGCTCTTGAATCCTAATATGAGTGGAATGGTCTAAATTTTCAGGAGCATCTTTGCAGCCAAGCAAATGGTTTTTCCAATCAGTGTTCAGCAACTTAGTTTTAAAAGCAGAGAATGATGTTTAGATTAATCTGAAATGAGGTTTTATATGGTGTATGTGACTGATGGATTCTAGGAAAAGCCAGATCAGAAACTTCTCTTGGAGAAATTCCTAGTATATATATTAATCATCCTGCTTAAAAGGAGTAGTACAAATTATTTGCTCAGTCATAGCTAACATTCAAATCAGTACTTCAATGCCAGGAAAGCAAAGGCAGAAAGGAAATGTAAAACTCTAGTAACTTACTTATAAAAATTAAATAGGAAGAGAGCCCCAGGAAAGAATCAAAAACTTGAGAAATGACCATTGGTAATTCTAGTGTTTTCAAGAAAACTGCCATGTTTCAGCATTTTCTGAGGGAAGGCAGAGTTTGCTCCATTAGCAGGCACCTGTCCACACACACACACATATGGTAACATCATATCTCTTAATTTTGAAAAATTATTATTTGTATATATCTGACCTGAAAGAGAATGAGAAGAATTAAAGTCATCAGCTTTGAAAATAGTCAAATTGGGTCCAAATTCTGTTCTTAACATTTCTGGCTTTGTGATCCTAAGCATGACATGTAATCTCTGTGTCGCTCAGAGTCCTCACCTGCAAAACAGACATTACTGTAGTATCTATTCCCTAGGGAGATGTGAGAATTAACTGAGTTAGAGCATATAAAACACCTGAATCAGAAACTGGTCTATGATAAGTGGTATGTTGACGTTGCTGTCATGCATTGACCACCAACCTGTGATGTGATTAAAAGGTTAATTTTTAATTAAAATAGATATAAAATAAATGTTGAACATGTGTTAAAATGTATTGAACCTATTTTCATTCAATAAGGAAAAGAGGCAGATGTTACATTTTCAAAGGAAAAATCAATGAAGCACACAGTTCTATGAAATGAAGAAATGCTGAGACGATGATGTAAATGGAAGCAAAACCAGTTTCTTCCACAGAGGAAGAAAAACAAGTGAATTGAACCTCTACAGAACAGAATTTACATGTCTATGGGCAAAAGTCATTTGCCTCGCTCTCAGTTACGTTTGCTGTGCTAGAAAATCACTCCCATAAGCTGAGTGAGATCATTTGGAGGGTCACAGCTAGAGTATAGACAACACTAGTTTCACAACCAACCCCAAATTTTCACCTGTAACGTAAACATCTTGGTTTACCAGCTTTTTCTTATATAGCAAGCATTTGCTTGAGTCTATGATTCAGAATAACATGTATGAAAATTGTAAGTCTAGTAATAAAGGTTTGGAGAACATTAGGTTTTTGAGGAACTGATATTAAAATAATTGGTAGAGTGTGTGTTATTACACTACTATATTTGTGTCTAGGATTTGTTTGGGGCTTCTATACATTTTTTTCAAGCATTTCTCAGAAATGCTTGGATTATTTAATATCAAAACATGCTGCACTTTGAAAAAATGGAATACACGACTGACACTGGACAATTCCAATGTAGTCAGTATCATATATCGATGTTATCCATTTTCCAAGGACTGCAGCAAAGAATTTTACCCAAACGGGAATGCTAGGCCAATTAAGTGATCACTACTAAGAAACAGAGTTGTGAGATACAGAAAATGCATGCAATTATGAGTACGATCTGAGGCTTAAAAACATAACAAGAGCCAAGTGTGGTAGTGCACGCCCATAATTCTACTACTCTGGGAGTATGAGGCAACAGGATTGCAAGTTTGAGCCAGCCTGGATAACTTAGCAACTTATAAAAAACTTGTCTGAAAATTGAAAAAAATAAAAAGGGTGGGTATATAGCTCAGTGCAAATGTTTTGGGCTTAATCCTCAGTGCTGCTAAGGGACAGTCTTTAGTTTAAAGGAAACCAAATCCAAGTATAAGTAGAACACAAAGAGAGAAGAAAGCAGCAGACCAGGAGGTATAGAAGCCGGTGTGTCATGGAGAGAGAGTAGAGGCAGGGATGTAACGGATGCACACGTACAAGCTGAGAACTGCAATGCAGGTCGGTGAACTTCTAATTCTGCAGCTCCAGGGAGTCCCTGGGAAGCTCTGGACCTTGGATTACTGTCTGAGCCCCTTTTGCTCACTGCTTCTCCATGTTACAGGACCCACTTCTCCCACTGCATTGCCTTCACTCACACTGCTTGAGAAACACAGTGCTCCTCTGTATTCATCTCAGAGGGCTATGATGTCAAAGTTCAAAGTTCAAAACCTGTGTATCTTGAACAACAGAAATTAATTGTCTCAAGTTCTGGGGACGTGACATCTCAACCAAGGTGTCAGCAGGGCCCATGTTCACTGACCACTCTTGGGCAGAATACGTCCTTTCCCCCGTTAGCCTGTGCTCTTAGCAGTCACACCTTGGCATTCCTGAGTCCTAGTTTTATAGCTCCAGGTGCACAACTATCTCCTTTCTGTGTTTCCTCACACAGTCTCCTTCTATGTGTATCCTTTGTGTAAGCCACCAGCCCTAAAAGATTAGCATCCATCCAAGTGAACTTAACTTGGTTATCTCTGAAAGACTGTTTCAAAGGTCACACACTGAGACACCAGAGACTGCTACTTCAACATACCCTTTTGGGGAAGGAAGAAGGATAAACACAATTTAATCTGTAACACTCTAACAAATATACTTACAATTTGTGCACCCTTAGAACAATTTTCTCATGACCCTAACCCAATATAAAATTTAAAGCAGTATCTGTCCCATGAATCTAAAATGACATAAAACTTTTGAAACAGTGAGTTTGAGAAATAATTTCATTGTAAGATCTGATACCTATCATCATATGCAAATGTCCATCCAGCTGTCTGTCTGTCTATCTATCCATCCATCCATCCATCTTTCTTTCTTTGAACAAAGAAATATCAGTTTGATTATTGATGGAAAATGCTAGCTCTTATGATCTGTGAACTGAATTATTCTATCCTACATACAAGGCAAATGTTGGCATAGAAGTTAGGCACTCTATCAGCTAACAGGTCCTTTGTGGCTGCGCAAGGCCAACTTTTACTACAGATGGGAAGATTTTCCTCCAGGCAACATATCAGTCAGGGCTATCAGAAAATAAATGCCACACTCAAATTAAGATGATTTTACTTTTTAAGGATACTCATTCTTGCTGAGAAAGTCACCCTTCTGGTGTAATTTCTCTGTAAGTTTTGACCTTATTAGAGCAGAAGAGCAAGACAAGAAGAGAGATGTGAAGGAAACATACATGCACACAGGATGCATTTTCCTCACTTTCTCCTAAGGTATTGTTGGGGCACAATTTTAATGTAGGAACACATTTATGAGATGGCAAACTTATAGATATTTCATGATCAATTAGAGGCCTCTGACCAAGTTGTTCCACTGTTTCTGCTAAATTCAATTGACCTTGACAGTGTCGTGAGCACTAAGTTAGAGTAATTGTCTGTACTTTAAAGCACCCTGAGCTAACTCAAGGGCCCCTCCAGAGAATATTTCTATATTATAGTAATGCCCTTAACTGTGCTCATCCTGTAAAAGCCCCCCTCCTTGTTCCCAGAGTGTTTCTATTGTTTCAAGACTAGCCTGCCTGTCAATACATGTCTCAATGTATGTAACCAATTATGTAATGTTTAGTCTCTTGCTTTGCGTCTCCCACTACTAAATTCTGTATGAACTAAACTTTTCATAAATTCATCCCTGTTGCTTTTGAGGAATTATCCCCATAATAGTACACTGGTGTAAAGATTAAATGCAGCCTTCTTGTCTCCTTAATACAAAGAGTCTTCCTTTCGGTTTGGTTTGGTTTGATTTGGTTTGGGAATTTTCCTGCAGACATATTATCTGGTGTACTAATGCTATACCTCTTGTCTTCCAGGCACATGCCCTACTGCATTATTTTCTCTCCCTGATTCCAATATTTTCAGACCCCTTAAGATACTTCAAACTCTTGTCTCACAAAATATCTATACCTGTTTCTGCAGACAGGCAGTGCAGGCAGAGAACCAGCAGATCTGCTCTTACCCACTGGCTGCTCATAAGAGAAGGCTTGCTTCATGGCAACCAGCAGGAGCAGGGATGCACAGCCAGGTAAGCCTTGTGCACCTGCAGGCCACCATTGGAGGCCCTTGCTTCCTTCAGGCAGCCATAACTTTCCAGGAGAATCAGGCAAACATACCCCTGTGTGCCTGACACCATCATGCAGGTCCCAGTGTAGATATGCAGGCTGAGAGAAGCAGCCCCTCCACCACACACCCCTGGCCATTGGGAAAGCCCCAGTGTAGCTGCACAGATCTGGAGAAAACCACCCCACATCCTGCTATCTTTCTGTAAACCTGGGGTCTTTGGAACCCAGGTGCCTGTCTCAGTCCCCTACACCATTGTGGGGCAGCCATTTGTGGAAGCACCTGGGACCCTACAACCAGCTTGTTGGGAGGAACCCAGGAGAAGGACAAGAGGAAGGAGCAAAAGGCAATCTCAGACCTCCAGCCCACGCAGAACAAATCTGGGAGATACAGTCATGGAAGAAAATGGAAGTCATGTACCTGAAATCTCTAAAAGGATAACAACAGAAGTTAAAAAAAAAAAAAAACAACTGCATGAGACTGTAAAAGTAATCAGGCCAGAAATAAAATCTCAGGTAAAAGAAGAAATGAAAAACATAATGAAAGAATTTCTAAGCATATCTAAAGAAGATTTAGATAAAAAGAAAAGCATAAGAAAATGATGGAAACCTTGAATGAACAATATAGAAAGGAATTACGATGCATGAAACAGATTCAAAAAGATATTCAGGAAATTAAAAAGTCTATCAAAAGCTGACAAAACCACTTGAAACAGGCTGAAGATAAACTTTCAGACCTAGAAGACAGGACTGCAGCTAGCAATCACAAAAGGAAAGATGTTTTTAAAAATAACAAGGAACCAGAAAATAATAATTCAATGGCTGCAAGATGATGCAAAGAGAAATAATTTAAGAATGATAGGTATTAATGAAGAAGCAGGGGTCGACACAAATGAAATAAAAATGCTATTTGCAGAAATAATAGTGGAAAACTTCCCAAACATGGGAAAAGGATCTGGTATGCAGATAAGTGTGGCATATAGAACTCCAACTAGCCATAACCAAAGTAAATCTATACCCAGACATATAATAATCAAGATCCCAGAAATTCAACATGAGAACAGAATATTAAAAGCTGTTAGAGAAAAGACAGATCATCTATAAAGGAAAACCAATCGGAATAATGGCAGACTTGTCAACACAAACCATCAAGTCAAGAAGAGTTTGGAGTGAAGTGTTTCAAATCCTGAAACAACTTCCAACCCAGATATATGTACCTGCAAAACTATCTTTCAAAATTGATGGAAAAAAATTCATGGAAGATACTTCTATGGTAAAGAACAACTGAAGGAACTCATGACCACCAAACCAACCCTACAGAGAGTGCTGAAGGATACTCTAGAGAGAGATAAAGATGACCATGTTTCCAGGAACAGCAGTAGAGGAGGATCACCAAACGAGACAGGCAATTGAATGAAGAGGAAAAGCAGAGGGCCAACAACAGGAGGATAGCACGGCAGAGACAAACCAGTGTATGCTGGTTGTAACCAGTAATGTAGATGGCCTCAATTCAACAATAAAAAGGAACCCAGGGAGAGTGGATCAAGAAACAAAATCCATTAATATACTGCATATAAGAAACACATTTAACTCAACAGAAAATTTAAAGACTGAAAATCAAAAGGGAGAAAACAATTGTTCCGTGTGACAGAAGATCAGAATAAAGTAAGGGTAATTAGCCCAGCAACTGCAGAATGGGTAAGAAAGATATGGTATTTTCATACAATGAAAAGCTACCCAGCTACAAAGTAGGATAATCTTGAGGTTCTTTGGCTGCAACTGGAGATCATGTTCATGGGTGAAACAGTTTGAACTCATACAGGTGAACACTAGCATGAAAAACAGAAGGAGTTAGTGGGATCCAAAAACACAACAGATAATTTAAAAGTGATAGGAGAGGAAACACCTAGGAGGAGAAGGAGGTAACCAGTGTTAATTTCTTATTGTCTTGTCTTGAACTCTTGTAATGTTTTCACAATTTTGTTAGGTTTGGTTCTATTCTGTCTTCTTTTGCTAGATTTTACTGTGTCTGATGGTATGGGCAGCTAGTTTGAACATAATGGGATGTATTATGGTAATCATGGCTGGTTTCCTATTATCTCATTTTGTAGTCCTATAATGCTTTCATTCTTCTGCTTAATTGATTTTACTGTTTTGTTTTGCTTGATTTTATTATACATGATGGTATAAACAGCTATTTTGAAGAAAAAGAGACATTATATTAACCATTGTTCATATCTTGTTCTCTGGTTTTGAAGTCCTATAATGCTTTCATTCTTTTGATTGGTCTTAGTCTGTTTTCTTTTATTTGATTTCATTGTATATGAGGGTATGGACAGCTATTTTGAAAAGAACAAGAGACATTATGGTAGCCATTGTTGATTTCCTATTGCCTTGTTTTAAAGTCCCATAATGCTCTCATCCTATTGTTTTGATTGGTTTTACACTATTTTCTTTTATTGGATTGTATTGTGTGTGAAGGTATAGATGACTATTACCGAGAAAACAAGAGATCTTATGGGAGCCACTGTTGATTTCCTGTTATCTTGTTGGGAGGTCCTGTGTTCCTTGCATTGCTCTGTTCTGATTCCTTTGTTCTGTTTTGTTTTGTTCTGTTTTGTATTGTTTTATTGTCTTTAAAATAAAAAAAATATATATATATATATATACCTTACCCAGGTTTTGCTTTCACTGACCACTTCTTGTTTTTAACTTTATTTAACTCTTACCCATCCTTAAAATCTTTTTTTTTTTTTTTGTGGCACCAGGGATTGAACTCATTACCTTGTGCTTGCCAGGCAGGCACTTAGGTCACTGGGTTAAATCCCCAGCACCCTTAAAATCTTGATAGTGTATTTGAATCATTTCACTTCCATGCACTCCATATTAATGTGCTAAAATTGGTAACTTTTCCTTCTAAATCAGGGTTGGTTTTCTTTTTTTAATTTAGCTTCTTTCTTTCAACTATTTTCTAATAAGTCTCTACATTCACTGGGTTCTTCATATGTAGTGGTCACTGTGCTCAACCCTTACCAAGTACAACTAGTCAAATGACTAAAAGTGCACTTCAAATTCATTAGATTGTAACTCCTAGAATTTGTAATTAAAGAGTTGGAAGATAAAGTTGAGAAAACATGATATAGAGTGAGTTACTGGAAAGGAGAAAGTTTAAACCAAGGAAATCAATTCTTAAAGCCCAGCACTCTCCTTAAAACTTCTAAATGGACTGAGCAGAGAAAACATGAGCAAGAAAGTTAATTTTTAATAATAGAAGAGAAATTTCCAAAGCAGAAAGATTCTTGTGTGTATGGGTTACCTCTATGGCCAGCAAAAGCAAAAAAGAAGTGACAGAGACATAATCACATCATTATAAAATATAAAGAAAGTATTCATTACAGTTCTCAGAAATGGACAGAAAAGTCAACTTCTGAGTAATGTGTGTCAGATTAGAATTCGGTTTCACACCAGCAACACCAACTCTTTGAAGGTGGTGAACCAATGTCTCAAAAGGTGTTTGAAAAGAAAAAAAAATGTTTATTTTTCACCTCACATTTTTTCTCCAGGTTACGTTTTACTCATTAATTATTTTGGGAGGACAGATTAGACATATTCTTGTGTATGTAAAGTCTGAGAAATTTTACCATCTACATATTGACTTTGAGAGTGTGATCTCCCTACAAATAATCATAAAAAGGGGGAGGGACCAAAAAATGACTTACCAAAATATTCCCAAGATTTGACATTTTTTCCATGAATCAGAGAAACATGAAATAGTAAAAAGAAGACACTACCTATACATAAATAAAATGAAAGCCCAGTATAAACTCTAGGAAAAAATAATATTTAGACAAGAGCAACAAATCGTCAGATTTTCAACAAATAATATGCATATCATTGTTATAATTTAAATAGTTCTGCATTATATTTTTACCTTTGAAGGGAAATAAAAGTTAATTATTGTTGTAGTTTGGATGTAGATGTCCCCTTAAAGCTTCATGCAGTCCTAGGTGGGGCTTTTTCAGAGGTGGGTGAATCTAAAGTATGCGATGCTGGGATTAAGGGTGGGTGATTACTAAATCAGTCCACTAATTGGTTTGGCACTGCCTTAATTCTGGTAGCCTGGATACAGTAAAAGCGACAAAAGGAAACTTGTTTTCTCCCTTGATTGCTTGCTTTTGCTGCCTTTGGCTGCCATAAACTGTTTCTCCTTTGAAATGCCCCTCTGCCAAGACATCCTGCCTTGGCCCCAGTCAATTATGAACTGAAATGTCTATAAACTGAAGCTAAATAAAACTTTTTCCCCTTTAACTTTGGGTTTCAGGTATTTTGTCTCACCAACAAGAAAAGTAGCTAAGACAATTATCTGGTCTGTTTTGTGCTATTATAACAGCAAGTTGCAGACTGAATTTATAATGAATGGAAAATTATCAGCTCACTGTTTTGCAAGCTGAGAAATCAAAGGTCCATGTCTACACCTATGATGAAGCCTGCTTGGTTGTAGAGTATAAACTGCTTGATGATTTGTTGCATTCTGTTGGCTAGTATCTTGTTGAGGATATATATATATATATATATATATATATATATATATATATCCTAGAAAGTTATCAAAATAGTTCTCTTTTTTGGTTGGATCCTTGTCTGGTTTTGGAATCTGGGTAATGCTAGCCTCCAGGAAAGACTTTGGAAGTACTCCTTGCTTTTCAATTTCATTAAAGATCTTGAGGAGTATTGGTGTTACATCTGTGCTGAAGATTTTGTAGAGCTCTGCAGTGAATCTTTCTGAACCTGGTCTTTTCTTAGATGGTAGTTTTGGTTTTTATTACTCTTCAATCTCACTGACTGATACTAGATCATTCAGGGTTTTTCTATTTTCCTGGTTCAGTTTTGATAATTTGCATGTTTCTATCAACCTATCCATATCTTCTGAATTATCCTTTTTTTTTTTTGGCATCCAGTTTTGCAAAGTAGTTGTTAATCTTCTGAATTTCGGCCTTGTCTCTTGTGATTTTACCTTTTCTATTTCTAATTGCATTGATTTGGGTCTCTTCCTTTTTGTGTAACATCGGTTAAAGGTTTGTCTTGTCTATTTTGTTAATTCTTTCAAAGAACTGGCTCTTTGATTCATTGAATCTTTGTTGTTGCTGCTGTTTTTATTGTTGTTGCTTTTAGTCTAATTTTCACAGGTTTCTGCTCTGACCTTTATGATTTCCTTCTTTGCAGTAGCTTTGGGTTTGGATTACTCCACTTTTCTAGGTTCATCATATGGTTATTTATTTAGGTTCGATCTGTTTTTATGATGTAGGCATTCACAGCTATAAACTTCTCTTTTAAGACTGCCTTCATTGTCCTAAACTATCTTCAGTGTGAAGACAAGTGTGACAAAGCATTGGATGCTGACTTAGTTTTTTTTTTTTAATTGCTGAGACTAAATACCTGACACTCAAAGTTAAAGAAGGAAAGGTTCATTTAGCTCAAAGTTTGTGGAAGTTTCAGTCCATAATCAGCTAGCTCCAAGGTGGGGTGGCATCACAGAGGAGATGGGCAAATGCTGGCAAAGCAACAAGAGATAACCACAGCCCTTTCTATTCCTTGTATTTTATCCAGGCTACTTAGGAAAGGCAACAGTTGCACCCTTAATCCTAGTGCCTTTGATCCAAGCATTGCATCATGAATCAATCCCAGCATCACACATTCTAGATCTAGATCCAGCCACCTCTGAAAAAGTCCCACCTATGACTGCTTGAGGCTTTGGGGGGACTTCTAGACATAAGCCAAAACAGATGCAGAGTCCACCGAACTCAGATACAATTCTAATTATTTTCTTCATTAGCTAGAAAAAATATTAAGTTACTTCAGCTTATTTATTTTGTTTCTGTACTTCATTTTCTATAAAAATAGAATAATGATGACTTCATTGAAAGGTTACTGTACATATGAATCATAAAATTTCTGTATGGTGGACTTCCAACATATTTATTCTCTTAAAACCCTACAAGTCTTTCAGTTTTAATCTAATCATAGTCTCTTATGGTTAATACACTGTGTCAACTTGAGAAGTTTAGAAGTTTAGCTGAGAGACTCAGCAGGGAGCCAGGGTTCTTACTTTGTAAATATCCTCATCCTGTGCACAGGAGGGCAAGGACATTTTGTGAGTGTTACACCCACCCTGAAGGTGGGCGGGGGGCCTGTGTACAATATAAGAGTAGAGAAAAGGCTTGTTTTAGCTCTTTTGCTCTGGCTGCTGCCTTGAAGTGTTGCCTCAGTGCAATGCCACCTTGCCTTGGATACAGCTGATTATGGACTGAAATCTCCAGAAACTGTAAGCTAAATAAACCTTTTCTTCCCTAATTTTGGGTGTCAGGTGTTTGTCTCAGCAATGTGAAAAAGTAACCAAAACATAGTCTATGGTATTTTTCCTTTATCTGAACATTTTTTCAGGTCTTTGTTCTATGTTTATCAAGGTAGCAGCTAATAATCAGAAAACTTAAGACAGGTGCTAGATTGGCTAGTGCAAAGAAATGCTTATTATCTGAGAGAGAGTGTCACATAAGGAAGCATTAATCGCAGAAGTCCTTGATTCTTTTCCTGACTTGAATCTTGTGTGTCTTGTGTGAATCACTTTACTTTCTGAGCCTTACATAAAATATATGAATGAATGCATTTTGTTAACCATAAAATAGCATACATATTTATGTATATGAAGTTTGTAAACTATAAGCAGCCTTTTAATTATTAATTGTTTTATTACATTTCCCAGTGTTACCCGCTTTTTAGCAAAGATATGGCTTTTCCAACTGATGAAACTCTTCAGGAAAAAAAGAGCACTTATAGTAAAATTTCATTCCCCTTTTGATCAATGCAAAGATATTTTAGGCAAGTGATCATCTTTATAAAGCAGGTAAACTGACTTGATAATAACTCACTTTTTAGCTATGTTTCACTGGATTTGTGCAAAAGAAATGTAGACCTGGGCTATGGTAATAGCCTGTTGAAGGTCGCAGACTCCTTTCCAAATATTTAGTGTTCAATAAAATTCCAGATGTATTTGGCCTTGAGCAATTTTATTTTGTTTTTAAGCCCATGTGTGTTTTAAAGAAAATTTCATCCATATGTTTTTGATTCATTTACACTTCAATCATTAAAAATTGGTTTATTTCATAGTTATCTAATATCCAAGAAGTTTTTATTATGAATGTTTAGAAATGCTTTCCTTTAAAGAAAAAAAAAGCCACAGAAAAGCCAGATGACAGGAAGCTGTTCGTTTGCCAAGAGTAAGTAAATTTTACACATCCAAAGTTTCTACCTTCCGTCCCAACTCCAAACCATCGGTCATCTCTATGTTATATCTAAAGGAACCTTAACAAAATAAGTTCTCCTCTCCAAAATAAGTAGGAAAGCACCAGATGAAAGCAAACTTATTGTAGTTTAAATGACAGAGTGTCCACACACCAAATGCATACATACATTAGTTGAATTCTACATAGATATTAGATATGGGTCATGGAATTGAGCAGAGTACTTAGGGACTTCTGTAAATAGGTGACTTTGGAGACTCATTGTTTTCTTTTTTTTAATTTTAAAAAATAAAACAGGAAAAAGGATAGAAATAATACAGAATTTCAAAAAAAAAGCCAAAAATAAAACAAAACCACAGTATGAAGTCAACACTAGTTAATACATTCCATATTGCTATCTTAGAAGTAGTTGTTCACGTTACAAGATCTAGGCATAAAAAATGATCAAACAGTCAAACAATAACAGCACAAACTGTTCATTTTAATGAATTAACAGAGATCAGTAATATAGTTATCTATCCTGCACACATATATATACATACAGTTTTATGTGTAAACCCACATACATATAATCTTTTCCATTCTTACATTTCTCCTTTTCCCTATCCCAGTTGTTCTTTCCTTTGGTGCACTTTGTTTCCCTTTCATTATTACAATATCTTTTGTACATTTTGGATTTTATTACTCTTTCAGTTTTTTATTGCTATTATTTATTTTTTACACTAGGGAGACAATATGATATTTACAAATGAAAGTCTGATTTATTTCACTTATGAATATAGTCTCAAGTCATCTCCAGTTGCCTATAAAAGCCTCAAGATCATCTTTTTTATAGCTGAGTAATATTCCATTGTATAAAAATACCACATCTTTTTTATCCATTCTGTGGTTGATGGGCATTTGGGTTTTTCCAAGATTTAGTTATTACAAATTGTGCTACTCTAAAACATTGGTGTACATATATCACTGTGGCATGACATTTCCTGTTTTGGGGGGAAAATACCCAGAAGGGGAATAGCTGAATTGAATAGGACCTCCAATCCTAGTTTTTGAGGAATCTCCATACTGATTTCCATAGTGGTCACGCCAGTCTACACTCCCACCAACAGTGGAGAACTGTTCCTTTTTCCCCACAGCCCCGCCAACATTTGTTATTGTTTATTTCTTGATGGCAGCCTTTCTTTCTGGAGTGAGATGGAATCTCAGTGTTGTTTTAATTTGCATTTCTCAAATGACCAGTGATGTTGAGCATTATTTCATGTATTTATTTGCCATTTGTATTTCTTCATCTGAGAAATGCATGTTTATCTCAGATCCTCATTTTTGGATTGGGTCTTTGAATTTGAAGGGCCTGATATTTTTCAATTCTTTATGTGTTCTAGATAGAAGTCCTTTGTCTGAAGGACAACTGGCTAAAAATCTTTCCCATTCTGTGGATTTTCTTTTCACTCTGTTGGTGATTTCTTTTGAAGTGCAAAAACTTTTTAATAAGATGAGATCCCAGTTTTTGATTCTTTGAAGTACTTCTTGTACGGTTTGTTTTTTTCATGAACTCTTTGCCTACCCCTATGTTTTCAAGATTTCTACCTACCTTGTCTTCCTGTAGATTAAGTGTTTCTATTTTAATATTTAGATCTTTGATTGATTTTGACTTAAGTTTAGTGAATGGTGATAGACATGGGTCTACTTTTAGTCTTTGACATGTGGAAAGCTGATTTTTCTAGCACCATTTATTAAAGAGACTACCTTTCTTTCAGTGAACATGCTTAGCCCCTTTGTCGAATATAAGGTGGCTGAGTGTCTTTGTAGTTGTGTTTGCATCTTCTAATCTGTTCCATTGATTCTCAGGTCTGTTTTTTGCCAGTACCATGCTGATTTTATCACTGTAGCTTTGTAGTGTAACTTCAGGTCAGGGATGGAGATGCCTCCTGCCTTATGTTTGTGGCCCAGGATTTTTCTATTCTAGGTCTCTTCTGTTTCCAAATGAATTTTAGGAATGATTTCTCTAGAGATGTAAGGTATGTTAATGGTATTTTGATTAAGATTGTATTAAATCTGTATAACAGTTTGGGAAGTATGGCTATTTTCACAATGTTGGATCTTCCTAACCAAGAGCAAGGGATATCTTTCCATTTTCTGACATCTTCTTAATCTCCTTTTTTTAGAGTACTATAGTTTTCAAAGTATAGGTCTTTTACAACCTTTGTTAGGTTGATTCCTAATGATTTCATTTTTTTGGATGCTATTGTGAAAGGTGTTATTTGCATAATTTCTCTCGCAGTGAGTTTGTTGTTTGTGTACAAGAATGCTATTGATTTTTGAGTGTTGACTTTGTATCCAGCTACCCTGTTTATTAACTCTAGTCATCTTTTGATGGGGTTTTTGGGGTCTTCTATGTAGAGTATCATATCTGCAAATAGTGATAATTTAATTTCTTCCTTGCTTATCCTTATTCCTTTGTCTGTCTTGTCTAATTGCTCTGCCTAATATTTCCAGCACTATATTGAATAGGAGTGATGACAGTGGACAGCCTTGTCTTGTTCCTGATTTTAGCATGAAATCTTTCAGTTTTTGTCCATTTAGTATAATGTTGGCTGTTGGTTTACCATAGTTGGCTTTTATCAGATTGAGGTATATGCCATCTATTCTGAGTTTTTGTAGGGTTTTTATCATGAACAAGTGTTGGACTTTATCAAAAGCTTTTTCTGCATCTATTGAGATGATCATGTGATTTTTGTCTTTGGCTCTATTGATTGTGGTGCATTACATTTATTGATTTACATATGTTAAACCATCCCTGCATTCCTGGTATAAATCACACTTGGTCATGATGTATACTCTTCATATGATTAGTTGCATTCTATTTGCCAGTATTTTGTTGAGAATCTTTGTATTGATGCTCATCAGGGAGATGGGCCTATAGTTCTCCTTCTTGGTTGCATCTGTCTCTGGTTTTGGTATCAGATTTAATACTTGCCTCCAGGAATGAGTTAGGGAGGATTGCTTCCCTTTCAATTTCATTGAAGAGTTTGAGGAGTACTGATGTTAAATCTCTAAATTTCTTATAAAATTCCACTGTGAATCCATGAGGACCTCAGCTTGTCTTTGTCGGTAAGTTTTTAACCACATTTTCAATTTCAGTAGCTAATATTGGGTTATTCAAAATTGTTATATCAGGCTGAGGATTTAGCTCAGCAGCCTAAGTGCTTGCCTGGCAAGTGTGAGGTTGTGAGTTCGATCCCTGGTGCTGAAAAAAAAAAAAGCAAAATTGTTATATCTTCTTGGTTCAGCTCTAGAAATTCGTACGTTTCTAGGAATTTGTCCATTTTCTTTGTGCTTTCCATCCTATGTGAGTAAAGGTTTTCAAAGTAGGTATTCATGATCTTCTGAATTTCCATGGGATCTGTAGTAACTTCACCCTTTTCATTCCTTATTGCATGAATTTGAGTTTTTTCTTTCTTTTTCTTGATAAGGTTGGCTAGAGGTTTATCAATTTTATTTATTCTTTCAAAGAACCAGCTCTTCAATTCATTAATTCTTTGCATTGTGTTTTAGTCTCAATTGTGTTAATTTCTGCTCTGATCTTTATCATTTCCTCTCATCTATGAGTTTTGGGCTTGACTTCCTCTTCTTTTTCTAGATACTCGAGGTGTAGCATTAGGTTGTTTATTTGTGCTCGTTCTGTTTTTCTGATGTGGCAATTCATTGCTGTATATTTCCCTCTTAGCATCACTTTCATTACATCCCACAAGTTTCGGTATGTTGTATCTGCATTTTCATTGAATTTTAGGTCTTGTTTAATTTCTTCTTTAATTTCATCTGTTACCCATTGGTTGTTCAAGAGGTTGATATTTAATTTCCATGTGTTTATGCAGGTTTTTGCAAGGGGGGGGTTTTGCCATTAATTTCCAATTTCAGTGCACTATGGTCAGATAATATGCATGGGGTAATTTCAATCCCTTTGCATTTATTTAAACATGTTCTATGGGCTAATATATAGTCTATTTTAGAGAAGAATGTGTATCCTGATGTTGTTGGGTGGAATGCTATGTAAACGTCCACTAATCCCATTTGTTCACAGGTTTGACTCAGTTCTGTTATTTCTTTGCTGACTTTTTGTCTAGTTGATCTATCTCTTTGTGACAATGGAGTATTAAGGTCCCCTGTTACAATTGTGTTATTGTTTATCTAGTTTTTCATGTCTATTAATATTTGTCTTATGGAGTTGGGTGCTCCTGCATTTGGTGCATATGTATTTATGATTGTTAACTCTTCCTATTGAATTTTTTCCCTAACAAGTATTAGTGACCTTCTTTATCTCTTTTGATCATTTTTGGTTTGAAATTCACATTGTCTGCAAACAAAATAGCTACCCCTACTTTTTTCTGGGTTCTTGTGGCACAGAATATTGTTTTCCATCATTTGACTTTTAGTCTATGAGTTTCCTTTTGAGTCAGATGTGTTTCTTGTATACAGCATATTGTTGGATCCTGTTTCTTGATCCATTCTGTTAACCTATTTTTTTTAATTGGTGAATTGAGGCCATGTACATTGATGGATATAACTGATATGTACTGGCTTAAGTTTGTCATGTTATTTTCCTGTTGTTGGTTTCCTGTTTTTCCCCTTCATTTAATTGTTTGCCTTGCCTGGCGGTTTCTTTCTGTTGTTGTTCTGGGAATTGTAGCCATGTTTGTCTCTTTCTAGTATGTCTTTCAGTATTATTTCTAGGGTTGGTTTGGTAGACATGAATTTCTTTAGTTGTTCTTTGTCATGGAAGTATCTTATTTCTCCATCTATTTTGAAAGAAAGTTTTGCAGGGTACATCAATCTGGGTTGAATGTTGTTTTCTTTCGGGGCTTGTCTTAACTTGAGAGTTGGTGCTGAAAAGTCTGCCATGATTCTAATGGGCTTTCCTTGATAGGTGAGTTGTATCTTTTCTCTAACAGCTTTTAGTATTCTGTTTTTATGCTGAATTTGTGAGATCTTAATTATTATATGTCTGAGTGTATATTTATTCTGGTTATGGCTGTTTAGTGTGCTATATGCCTCACTTATCTCTATATCTGATTCTTTCCCCAAGTTTGGGAAATTTTCTGCTATTACTTCTGCGAATAGTTTTTTATGTCATTTGCGTTGACTCCTGCATCTTCATTGACTCCTATCAGTCTTATACTGCTTCTCTTTGCATCGTCTTGAAGTTGTTGAATTGTTATTTCATGCTCCCTTGTTATTTTTAAAAGTTTTCTCCTTTCATGATGGCTAGCTGTGATCCTGTCTTCAAGTCCAAAAGTCTATCCTCAGCTTTATTCAAATGGTTTTGCTAGCTCAATGGAATTTTTTATTTCCTGTATATCTCTCTGAATTTGTTTTATGCATTCTATTTCTTTCCTAAACTGTTCTTTCAAGGTTTCCATCATTTTCCTATGCTCCTGTACTTTTTTTTAGTCTGTGTTTTCTCTAGCTATACTGAGCAATTCCTTTATTAAGGTTGTCATTTCTTTCTGTACCTGAGAGATTATTTCTACTCTGATTTCCTCTATAACCTAATGGATTTGTTCCTTTATTTCACTTGCTACCCCTTCAGAAATTTCAGATGTATGACTTATAATGTCCTCTGTTTTGATGTGTCCTGTACTTATTCTTTATGGACTAGTCATTTGAGATCACATTTTGCTTTTTCACTTTGTCATTTTCACTTCTTGGGTTAATATTTTGGTCTTTTCAATACCACTAGTCTCAACCAATGGTCACTTGTGTCTTAGGGTCCTATTGTATGGGTGATGTTTGTCCAGTTGCTGGGTCCCACAATGAAGTGGAGCATCAGTTGCCTGGGTGCCCACTGCAGGGCCTGTTGGGTGAGTCCTATATTCTTCCTAGGGTTACTAGCCTAGGAGTGTTGATGTAAGCCAACTCTTAGCTCCTTTTGTTACTGTGGCTTTAGGCTGTTCCAGGCCACCAGATCTACCTGGCTATAGTTTGCACCTCAGTTGGGATCCTGCTGTGTCCCTGGGGGCCTCCTAGGCCTTCTCAAGTTCCTCTGGGATGGGAGAGGCCTTGTCGGCACTCTCCACAACCCACCCAGTGTTGTCTATATTGGAGAAGGACTCACCCACACTTTTGCCTGGCTCACCAAGGTCCTACAGCTGGAGCGGAGGCTTTGCTGCTGCTCCTGTTTACCCACTGAGGTCCCCTATTTGAGGGGGAAACTCACCACATTGTCTCAGGCCCTCTGTGTCCTCTGTGTGGGTGAGGAGTTACTGAGGTTGCCCCTAGTCCACCAGGGTTCTGCAGGTGGCATAGGAGGTTGCTGATGGCCCTTGGGCTGCTGAGGTCTCTGGTGTGAGGGGGAGTGGTGACCAACGATTCTGCCAGTCAGAGGTCTCAGGGGTGGAGGAGGAGGAGTGGCCGGGGATACCACTGGCCTGGAGGTCTCTGGGTTGGGGAGGAGGAGCGGCTGAAGATTCAGCCAGCCTGGAGGTCTCCTGGAGACTCATTTAATCTGACAGCATTTCATCTTCCTGCTTAGGAATATGAAGTAATCAGTTTAGCCCTGAATATATCAAAGCTTTGAAGACATAGTTAGGTTACATGCACGATATAACTGCACTTTAAAGATTATAATTATATCATTTCTTTATGTATAAAGAACACTAGAAAGTATGTATAATACTGGTATGGATTAAAGAATATTATAAAATATCAAAATTTTCTAATTTTAGTGAAATATTATTCATGGAAAATAAAGAAATATGAATTCTGATGCTTTGATTCTTTAATATTCAGTTAATGCTGGTCTGAAATTTTCCCTCCATTATATTTCTCTTGGTCCATAGGTATTCAAATATTTTAGTATATGCACTGCCAAAGCAAGCACAGTATTTAAATATTTTAAGAAATTTAAAATTTCAAGCTAGTAGTAAATATCCATTAAATATGTATAATTGACTAGCTCCTTTGATCTGTACTATCTTGTTTAATCTTATTTAATCCTGTTAAATACAGAGTGTGAGTCTCAATTTATAGGTGAAGAAATTAAATGAAACTAGTTCAAGGTCACACAAGATGAAACAGCACTCAACAAATGCAGCCTTTGGAATCCAAATCTTTTAATTTCCTTCAATAAAGTTGTGTCCAACTTCTCAGAATGTACAAAAAGTTTTCCCATTCTAAAAACATAGTATTATTCTTTGGGGAGGAAGTTACAAAGGTAATACGAGCAAACAAAACAACTTTTTAAAATTTTAGTTTATTATCACCTGATCGTAGTACATTCCTTGTGGGAAGTTGATACATGTGCATAACACATTTTAATAACTTTTTCCATCTTCTTTCTCTTCCTTCTCTCTCCCTCCACCCATCTCTTGACCCCTTCCTTGTTCTAGTACATGTTTGCAGTATATAATGCTCACCTTCCTTGTGGTACGTAGGTACACATACATAGTGCATCCCAATTCCTTTTTCTCATCTCTCAATCCCTTCATTCCCTCTCCCTTCCTCCATCCCTTGATGCCTTTCCCATTTGAGAATGATCTATCTTCCTGCTTCTTATTGTCTGTCTTTTATTTTGCTTTTTATTTTTACCCTGGGTTTTTCATATAAAAGAAACAAAGTGATTAATTTCAGTTAATAATATTTTAGCCTCAAGTTGCATCAATTTTCCTACAAATAACTAAAGTTATTTGTTCTTAATATAACTTCATGCCTGGGATTGTGATGCCTCCCACTTTGCACTTTTTACCCAGGATTGTTTTTGCTGTTCTTGGTCCTTTCTGGTTTCACAGAAATTCTGGGATTGTTTTCTCCCATTCTGTAAAGAATGCAATTGGAATTTTGGTGGAGACTGGGTTAAATCTGTATATTAATTTTGGACAAATGGTCATTTTGACTATATTGATTCTGCTTATTCAGAAACAAGGAGTATCTCTCCATTTTTTCATGTCCTCTTCAACTTCCTGTTTCAGAGTGTTGTAGCTTTTGTTGTAGAGGACTTTTACTTTCCTCATTAGGTTTATTCTCAAGTATTCAATTTTTCTTGGTGCTATTGTGGATGCTATTTTCCCCTAATTTCTTTCTTAGTAGATTCGCTATTAGTGTACAGGAACACTTGATTTTTGTATGTTGATTTCGTATCCCTCTACATTCTTGAATTTGGTTATTAATTCTAAGATCCTTTGGTGGATTTTTTGAGGTCTTCCACGTAGGGGATCATTTCATCTTAATAATGACAATTTGAGTACTTCCTTTCTTATGCATTTCCCCTTTTTTTCTTGCTTAATTGCTCTTATTGATCTTTTGGTACTATGTTGAACAGGAGTGGTGAATTATAGACAATTCTCTTTCATGAATATCAATTCAAAATTCCTTGAAAAGATACTGGCAAATAGAATGGAACAAATCATCAAAAAGACCACATATTATGACCAAGTCTGCTTCAACCCAAGGATGCAGGTGTGGTTCAATACACACAAATCAATAAATGTAACATGTCACATAAACAGAAGCAAGGACAAGAATCATGATGATCTTAATAGGCACACAAAAATCCTTGACAAAAATCCAACACTCTTTCATGATAAAAACACTAAAGAAAATACATATAGAAAGATACTATTTCTATCTGATAAAAGCCTTTTATGATAAACCTATTGCCAACATCATATTAAATGGAGAAAAAAATGAAGCTTTCCCTCTAAAATCAGGAACCAGAAATCAACCATTTTTATCACTTTCCTGGCTCAATCTTTTCTTGTCTCTAATGAGGGACTATTTATAAAGTATCTTTAAATAGGAAGTTTAGCAGTAGCAGTTAAATGTTGCTATGATATAATTAACAAAAGAAATTCATTGTTTTTATAATGCTAGGATTTACACCCTGTTTTCTATCTGAGTAGGCATAAGCTATTTTATTTTATTCAATTTTATAATATTCAATTAGGCTGTTTTATATTTCTTGAAATCCACAGCAAAAAAAAAGTCATCATAACATTTTCTAAAAAGATGAGTCACGCCGGGCGTGGTGGCTCACGCCTGTAATCCCAGCACTCGGGAGGCTGAGACAGGTGAATCGTTGTGAGTTCGAGACCAGCCTGGGCTACAAAGTGAGCTCAAGGCCAGCCTGAACGGCATAGTTAGACCCTGTGTCAAAAACAGGGCTGGGGATCTAGCTCAGCAGTCTAAGCGCCTGCCCGGCAAGTGCAAGGTCGTGAGTTCAATTCCTGGTGCCGCAAAAAAAAAAAAAAGATGAGTCACTTCAAGATATATATAGATATAGATATATAGATAGATATTTATTTGTTTGTTTTGTCTTTTTGAGACAGGGTCTCACTATGTGGTTCAGGCTGGCCTTGAACTCACTTTGTAGCCAAGGCTGGCCTCAAACTCACAGCAATCCTCCTGCTTCAGCCTCCCAAGTGCTGAGATTACAGGCATACACCACCATGCCTGGCAAGGGATATTTTTATTGAACTCCTAGAGTATGGACTCTGGTGATCTTATTTCCCAGTGGCTGCATTTGTGTTTGTGTCTATGGCTCACATGTGATTGCTAGCTTCTACAATACACCATGTTTGTTCAAAAGAGTCCTGTGTCAGTGTTTCTGGCATAATACAGCACCTTAGCACTTAATTGCTTAAAACAACATTTATTTTGTCCATGACTCTGCTTTTTATTTTATTATGCTTCTGCTCTGGGATAACTTGGCTCATTTCTGCTGGAATACCTCCATTTGTGTAGTTGGCTGGTTAGCTGGCTGGAGGGCTGGCAGCTGAATGGTCCAGGAAGGCTTCAATGAGATGTCTGGCAGTTGGCAATAGTGGTGGAGAGTGATAGGAGTTACTGGGCTGTGTGTCTTGGATCTTTTGGCAGGCTAGCCAATGCTTCTTCACGTAGACAGTGTTAGCATTCAAAAAAAGGGAAGCTGACAGACTCTCGAGGACTTAGCATGGTACACGTGTAATTTCACCTCTGCAGCTTTTTATTAGCTGAAAGATGTCACTGTCATGACCTACATTCAAGGATGAAGGAAATAGACTCCACCTCTTGTGAGGAGGGGTTATAAAACAAATAGCAAATTTTACTATCACAAGTTTTCTCATGCATTTCAAACAGAGATATTCACCCAGATTACCTTTGGTATTTTGGCTAACCTTTGAAATATGTATCTTATGACTGTCTGACCATCGTATCTTGGAAGTAGTAACTTGCTTTGATTTCACAAGCTCATAGCTAGAGGGGAACTTGTCTCAAGATGAATCATGTCTTGATTTCACTGATGTGATTTAGATGAGACTCTGGTTATTTGTTTCTTTCTGGTATGACTTTTTCCCAATATATATTTTTACTGGTCACATTAATTTAACAAAATATTGGATTTCACTGTGCCTTTTTCATATAT
>RJWT010002814.1:0-39019 GCA_004365215.1 Cuniculus paca
GTGTGTGGCTGCATCATCGCTTGAAAGGGTTAAAATCTTGAAATTGTTTCTTGTTACCATAAATCCTTATCATTAAAAGCATTTTGTTGCAGAATTTGGCCAGTTAGCCGCCTTCCCCCTTTTCAGCTTCTCAACCATCACCGCAGCAGTCCGTTCCTTTCTGTCCCCCAGTAGAAGTAAGCAAAGCCCTTGGTATTGTTTGTAGGGGCTGTTGAAAACCTTGGGGCTGGAGGCCCACGGGTGGCAGGCCACTAGGGGAAGCGCTGAGGGCCACTTAACCTCCCTCTGCCCTTGCCGAAGCTTGCCAAAGTTCCGCTGACTGATTTGGGAAAGCTCTTGAAATGTGTCGTGGTGCTTTCTTTTGAAATGGGCCTGCTGACCTAATGTGTGATGAACAAACCCTGGCCAGATCGTTCGGCACCCCCACCCCCACCTGAAGGGAAGGTGTCAGTGGAAAGCGTTTTGGTAACGTCACTAATTGAAGTTTCATAACCTCGGCTCATAAAGATGATAAAAAACACCCAAGCAGTCAAGGAAGGTTTTCTGAGGGCAGAAGTAGGGTTTAATTTTGAGCATTTCTATGTTAAATGGCATGTTGTTGGCACAATTTGAAAGCATAATTCGGGTGTCTCTAAATGCTCAGTTCCTCCTAAATATTTGGGACAGTTTCATAACACTGTAGGAGTTGTATGTACCAAACCCTCTTAAATCGATCAGTTCATGCTTTCCTCCCTGGCTTTTCACAGTCATAATTCCTCTTCCTGCCCTAGTTCAGGGAGATAATGTGGTATCCTGGATATAGACTAGTGTTTAGGAGCCAGATCTGTCTTGAGTTCAAGTTCTGCCTCTTCCATAGGTCAGTAAGTGACTTTGGGCAGTTAAAATCCCATAATCTGTGGTGTAAAAGGCACAGATGTTAATTGCTACATGATATAAATACCCTGGATAAATTTTGCAGATGTTCCCAACCTTTTAACAGAAAAGATTTTAGTTCTTCCATAGGCCCCTATTTTAACTGGGCGTGATGGCACGCTTCTGTAATCTCAGCACTTGGGAGACTGAGACAGGACAATCATCATCAGTTTGAGATCATCCTCTGCTACATAGTGAGTTCAAGGCTAGCCTCAACTGCAAAGCAAGCCTGTCTCAGAAAAACAAAACAACCCCCCCAAAACAAAATAAAAAAACCATAGACCCCTATTTGGATAGACTTTACCCAGTAATCTAAGTTTACTATTACTCTTTTTTTCCTTATCAGATTAAAATAACTACTAAGTGCTGGAAGTGTGGCTCAGTGGTAGAGTACTTACCTAGCATGTTCAAGGCCCTGAATTTGACCCGCAGCTCTGGGGGAAAAAAATCAGCATACCAGATTGTTTCTATACTCAATGATAGGATTCTACCCAAACACTGGCTGATTCTTCGGACTTTAGTCCTTTTATGGGCTTGACATAGCTTTTGGAAGAGTGGACCCAGCCCACAGAAGCCCCACCAAGGTGACATTTGTGGAGCAGCTGTTGGTCTTTGCAGCTCTCCTAGTGTGAGCTTTGAGTCCACTGTTTGCCTTGCGCTGAGTCCCACTGGGCAGAGTACCTTATCACTTCCTTCCTCTTCCACCTCCCTGGGCAAGCGTCCCCGGGCCAGCCCGGTCCGATGCTGTGGCGGCTTCCTGGGAAGCTGGTGACAGTAAGCTGTTAGGCTCTTCCTAGTGCTTGGGCAGCTACAAAAAAGCTGTGTTTTCTCGTCTGAAGACACCTCCCTATTTAGAACTTGAACAGAAATGTTGGAAATGCCCATAAAAACAAAGGAGGAAGAGGATGGATGGCGTGAATACAAAAGCTGAATTCAACGAAATGTCAAAGGAGCTCTGATTGTAACTGCAGATCATACCATTTTTAAACAAAACTATTAGGATGCAGAAGAAATATTGGAAAACTGTAGAAATGAAAAGCTTTAACCCTATGGCTCAGGCAAAATTTTAGGAGAGCAGTGACACACACTGCCCTGGATTCACTCAGGGCTGCTATTAACTTACAGAACTTGAAGCAGGTTCCCTCCCTTCCTTGCTTCGTCTCTTCCTCCTTTCCTTCTTTCCTTCCTCCCTTCCATGTAACTTTAAAAATAACTTCCCCTAGTTACAGAGACAATGCTGATTTTACAAAATTTGAAAAACAATACTGCAAAGATTAAAATAATAATCTGGGTTTGGAGGTATAGCCCATGGTAAAACGCTTGCGTATCAGGCACGATGCCCTGCTGCCCTGCTGCCCTGGGTCAGTCCCTAGCATCAATAATAATAACTAAGATCTCAACATTGGATTATACAGTTTGGCACTGATGGAAATTCTTAACCTCAGAAACCTGAGCTCTAATTTTGGCCATGGAACCCAGGGACCACTGAAACGATGCAAATTTTACTTTTAAATACATGTGTGTTTTTCTAAGAAAAGGGCTCAGCTCAGCATGATGAAAACTGGGTTTGCAAAAGTATGCTTAGCTTCGAACTACCAAGAGTTCTAGATTCATATATTTTCTACACATTTGTTATTTCTTATGTCATCATCTGAGCTTGTTTTATAAAGTAGTTTTATTCTGACCAATGAATTTTGCTGTAATTTTGAATTGAAATTTGAATTTGAAATGAACAAGTTTTAATCACTGTCCCTAAAAGATGATATTTGCTTGACATTGCTATCGTTTTTATTTTATTTTAGGTTTTTGAGACAGGGCTTTGCTATGTAGTTCAGGCTGGCCTTGAACTCCAGGTGATCCTCAACCTCAGCCTCCCCAGTGCTGGGATTACAGGGAGTGCCACCACACCTGGTGACACTGACAGTGTTTGTTTGTTTGTTTTTTTGGTTGATTGGTTTTGCTGGTTTTGCTGTGCTGGGCTTTGAGCCCAGGGCCTTGCATACACTAGGCAAGTGCTGTACTGTTATCAAGACGTCCCTTGGTCAGGCAGGTGTGTTCCCGAGGGGAACTGTGGAACCCTGGCCACTTCCTCTTCCTGTTTCTTACTTCCTGGCCACGAGTTGAGCAGTGAGCTCTGCTGCACACCATTGCCAGCCAGCAACTTCCACGGGATGCCGAAAATCAGTGCGCTCCCCTGATTGTAGGCCGGAGCCTGTAAACCATGACCCCAAATTAACCTCTCCACCTCTGTCTCTCTGTTTTCAATACTAGGCCTCTTCCGTTGAAGGCAGGTGCTCTACTGCTGAGTTACATCTCCAGCACCACCCCATTTATTTTATTTTAAGATAGGATCTTACTAAGCTATCTCCCCAAGATGACCTTGAATTTACAATTTTCCTGCCTCAGCCTCCCTACTAGCTAGGTTACATATATACGCCATCATCACTGTGTAGTTCAGGCTGACCTTGATCTCACTCTGCAGCGTAGGCTGGCCTCAACCTCACTGAGATCATCCTGTCTCAGCTTTCCTGGTGCTGGGATCACAGGTGTGCGCCACTCAGCACCTTTTCTCTTTTAATTATCTTAGGTATTTTGTTATGGTGATAGAAAGCTGACTTAACAAACCATTCCAAAACCACGATAAAACATATTAAAAGTCCGAGCCGCCTGTGGCTTCAGAAAGAGAAGATGACAGGGATTTATAGTTCTCTGTTGGCCCTGAGTTCAGTTTCCCGGAGGCCCCAAGAGGTGGTGGTAACAGGGTACAACTGTGTGTGTCTGGCTCCTCACCCTCATGCTGACAGCCAGGTCACACACTTCTGTGTCAATCCCAGCTCCACTGCCACAGAAGAAATGGTTCGCGGCTGTGACAGGGAAGCAGAGAGCTGGCCTGGTCTCACCACTGTGATCAGGTGTGTCCTTCTCTTTGGAAACTGGCTCCTTCCTGGCCCTTGTTCTTTGCTCTGGAGGTAGCAATTGCTTTTTCTTTTAAGTACTTCTGCTGAGGTAATCATTCTTCCTCTTCTCATTGGAGACCAAGGGGACTAGCTAGCCAGGGTCCTAGCTGGCTCCCAGTCCTGTGACCCCACCAACACCCAACACAGACCTGCTTGGCAGATTTACATGGCCTGCTGGGCAGGTTGCTTCCTGACCCTCGTGCTGGGAGATTTACAAGCAGGTTGTGGAGAGCACAAGTCTCGAGGTGGGATGGGGCCAAGCAGTTTCCTTTTGCTGCATGTTCTAGAGTTCTGTCTAAAACAGAAGAGCTTGACCTCATTTTTACCCCACCCAAAGAGTAAGTGAGAATAACTATATAACTAGTAAACTATTACTGACATTTCTAAATTACCTGTCAAAGAAAGGTTTGCTGTTGGTGGTTTGGACTGGGGCTTGATTGCTTCTGGGTGTTTTGGCTAAGATCAGGTGTGGACCGGGGCTTGAACCCAGAGCCTTCACACTGAGCTCCATACCAAGTCTTTTTTTTTTTTTTTTTGCAGCACCGGGAATTGAACTCACGACCTTGCACTTGCTGGGCAGGCGCTTAGACCGCTGAGCTAGATCCCCGGCCCTGGTGTTCTTGAGACAGGGTCTCACTAAGCAGTTCAGGCTGACCTTGAGCTCACTTTGTAGCCCAGGCTGGTCTCGAACTCACAACGATCCTCCTGTCTCAGCCTCCCGAGTGCTGGGATTACAGGTGTGAGCCACCACGCCTGGCTCCAAGTCTTTTTTTGTTGTTGCTGATTTTTTATTTTGATAAATTGTTGGCCAGGCTGGACTTGAACTCAGAATCCTCCTGTGTCAGCCTCCCAAAGTGCTGGAATTGCAGACATGCTCCATTGTGCTGGGTTCACAGGAAAACTTTTTTTTTTTTTTGGTACTGGGGAATTGAACTCATGCTTGCCAGGTACTGTGCCACTGAGCTAAGTCCCTGGCTGCAAAGAAAGTTTTTTTTTTTTCTCTGTTTGTCTTTCTTTGTCTCTCTCTCTATATATGTCTGCTGGTGTACATATATATATAGAGTATGTGTATGTATGTAAAATGTATTATTTATATATATGTACATACACGGTTCTCTTCCAGGGTGCACTCTTTTGGTTGCTGAGTTTGGCACTGGAATGATCTAAGCGGGTATTCACTTCCACAGTGAGAGTGTCCATCCCTTTTCAGGTAGAAATCAGCAGCAGAGCTCAAATAGTTTCGTGTTGCAGAGAAATTCTTCGGGGTCCATTTCCTGGAGATAATGTAGAGAATGCTAGCAGGTTTCTAACATACTTCAGCTGTTCAGGAAATACTTGAAATAATTTCCTGCTCTAGAGAATAGGAGGAGGGCCAGAAAGTTGGAAAGTATTACTCTCTTTCTTTATGGTCTCAAATGCAGTTCAAAAGGACCCTTCACTATTCACATACAACTCCTTGAGCTCTTTTTTGGCTCTACCAGCCTTTTTAGGCGGGAATGTTCTTTGTGAGAGTGTGGCGAGAATCCTAGGAACTTGGACTTCCCGCTGCATCCTGGCCCGAGCTTCCTAAGGAACTTTACAAATCTGAGCTAATGAAGCCTGGAAAGCCCCATGAGAGCCCTCCCGGCCATTATTGAAATGCAGCCAGCTCTGAGCTTGACCAGCCTCTGTTTTTGCCCTGCACAGCAAGAATTCAAACAGAGGAGAGGAAGGGAAGCCGACTGCCTAATGCAGTTGCAACTGCAGGGGAGCAGGGAGTTAGACAACACGTCACTAACTGCCTCCTCAGCCCGCTGCTGTCGGACAGTGGGGCGTTTTTAACTAGGTCACTTGGGCCTCTGGGCAAGATTTCAGGTAATGGGGTGGGGTGCAGTCTAAGATTCTACTTTTAACTAAAGCAGGGGTTCTCAATCAAGACAGATTTGCTCATACCCTCCCTGACCCAAAGGAACATTTGGCAAAGTATAGAGATGCCTTTGATTGTCACATCAGGGAGAGAGGGATGTTACTGTCTGCTAGTGGGTACAGGTCAGGGATGCTGTGAAACAGCCCCTTGATAGGAGCTATCTGGGCTGTGGTGGCATGTGGCTGCAATCCTAGCTACCTGGGAGGCTGAGGCAGGTGGATGGCAAGTTCAGACCTAGCTTGACCAACTTCACAAGACCCTGTCTCAAAATACAGAAAGGTTTGGAGATGTGGCTCAATGGCAGAACACTTGTCTAGCCTATGTGAAGCCCTGAATTTCTTCCCCAGCATCACAAACAAACAAATACAAAACATGGTCCCAAATGTCAGCACGGAGGTTTTGGTTTTTGTTTTGCAATTAAACCCAGGACCAGATGTCACCGAATGGAGCTAAGGGTTGCGAGAACTCGCTCTTAAAGCCAGGGACCTGTGGTCCCTGAACAAACAGCCCGTCTTGGGTGGCCGTCCCAGGGCCTGAGGCAGGTCCGTGGTGGCTGTCGATTAGTCGGGATAGTCAGCTGCTGCACACTGCGGGGCTGAGCTGTGTCCTGTGGTCCGGAGGCCACTGTCTGCATCCCGGGTGCTGGCAGCCTGGGCGCTTTCTGAGGCTGGGCAGGAAAACCTGCTCCAGGCCTCACTCCTTCGCTTGTGGATGGCGCCTTCCTCCTGCGCCTCTTCACGCTGGCTTCCCACTACTGTCTCCTCTTTCCCTGTCTAAATTTCCTGTCTTATAAGGACATCAGCCATATAGGAGTGGTGCCCACTCTAATGACATCATTTTAACTTGATATCTCTATAAAGACCCTGTTTCCAAATAAGGTCACATTCTGAGGTATTGAGGATTGACTACTACGTATCTTGTTTTAGGGAGAAGCAATTCAACCCCTAACAATAACTAAATGCAATCTATGATCTGGGATTGGAGATTTTACCTGTATTAACATATATATATATATATATATATATATATATATATATATGTATATATGTTACCAAAAATGTACAGATCAGGAAAAGAAAAACTTGTGTAACTATTTTAATACTAAATTTATTGAGACATCATGTGATTAATACAAGTTACCTTTGGCCTCTGCAATTACAAAAGGTGCTCAGAGTAGAGAACGGCTGAAGTATGTACACATTTTTGGCAGTCTCTTTCTCTTATCCACCTATCTAGTTTTTGTTTTTGTTTAGTTTTTTGAGATAAGAGTCTCACTATGCAGTTCAGGCTCGCCTTGAACTCACAGTGATCCTCCTACCCCAGCCTCCCAAGTGCTGAGATTACAGGTCTGTGCTACCACACCTGGCTGTCTAGGTTTGTTTTTTTTTTACCAGATGGAATTTTTCCATGTTGCTGAGACTGGTTCCAATCTCATAGGCTCAAGTGATCCTCCTGCCTCAGTCTCCCAAGTGTCTGGGACACAGTTAAGAAATTATTGGTAGGAGTGGTGGTGCACACCTCTAATTCCAGCACTTGGGAGACCGAGGCAGAAAGATTGCCGCAAGTTTGAGGCCAGCCTGGAGTACACAGTGAGTTTGAAGCCAGTCTGAATTACATATGAGATCCTGTCTCAAAAGCAAAGCAAAGCAGAGCAGAGCAGAGCAAAGCAAAGTGCAAAGAAAAGTTGTTAGGTCAGGGATGGTGGAACATCCCTGTAATCCCAGCATTCTAGAAGGCTGGAGCAAGAGGCCAAGTTGGAGCCCAGGCTGGCTTAGTGACTTAGAGACTTAGACTTAGTGACTTAGAGTGATCCTGTCTCAAAATAAAAAACGAAAAGGGAGCTGGAAATGTAGCTCAGTGTGAAGGCCCTGGGTTCACCTTCTGTAACAATGGTTCTAGGTGTGGTGACTGGGATCTTAGGTGGGACCTCCCTGGAGGAAGCGAGGTCACTGGGGGGCAGCCCTGAAGGGGGTATTGGGCACCAGCCCCTTGCACTCTCTCCTCACCTTTGGGCCATGGGGTGTGTAGCCCAAACAGCGGTGCCAACTGCCTGTGTCTGGGACCTTGGAAACTGAGCCAAAATAAACCTTATCTTTCTTTTGGTTGATGTCTCTCAGTGACAGTAAGCTAGATAACATGTTTGAGGGTTTCATCCATTGTCATCTGAACACAGAGCATCTGGGAAATCACAAGGGGCCACTGTCACAGGGCAGGTGCACTGTCCAATTCACAAGCATGTAAGGCAGGTGCACTGGCACACACCTGTAATTCCAGCACTCTGAGGCCGAGGCAGGAGGATTGCACGTTTGAGCCCAGCCTGGACAGTTTAGCAAGACTCTGTCTCAAAATTAAAAAAAAAAAGAAAGAAAGAAAGAAAGAAAAATTTCGTTTGCTATATGAGGTGAGCCCAAGGGTCAAGTGTGGTTTCCCCTAGTCAAAGCCTCTGCAGGCCACCAAGGCTGTTTGGTGCCCTTGGCCCCTTTCCTGCTGAAGGGCAGCATTCCCACCCTGGGGCACCCGGCCAGGGGTGGGTCTCTGGCTGAGCCTGCACCCCAGGTTGTCGCCTCTGGGCCCACTGGGATCAGTGCTGCTGCAGCTGGCACATAGCGGGAGGCATGGGAGAGGCCAAATAGGGACCACGACGCAGAAAGTAGACGGGAATTCTGAGATGGGTCTGGAAAAGGAACAGGAAACCAATTTACCTCTAAAAGGAGCAAGCAGAGCAAGCTCCTCACTTCCTAGAGTTTGCAAGGCGCTGGGGGTGTGTCTGGCTCGGCAAAAATGAAACAAAACAAAACATCAAAAACACACAAGTAAAGCTGATGACAGTGATGAGTAGGAGCCTTTGCTTTTCCTTCTCATACATGAGAAAACTTAGAGAACACGACAGCAGGCTCCGTCTCCGGTCTTCCTGCTTTCTCTTCCTCTCTCGTCTCCTGCCAGCCCAAGCAGACAGCACAGGCTTGTCTTCCAAGAGACCTCTCCCACGTCTTCTCCAAGATGCCTCCCTTTCAGTGCTCTTGATTTTATTGAGATACAACATAGTAGCAAGCACAAAGTGCACTATCTTGCTTTTGTGTGTGCCAGGGACACACTTTGAGGGCCTTTTACATGGCATGCTAGTCAAGTCTTCTACCACTGAGCTACATTCCCAGGCCTTTTTTATTTTTATTTTATTTTATTTATTTATTGTTTTTGCGGCACTGGGGATTGAACTCATGACCTCACGCTTGCTAGGCAGGCGCTTAGGCCACTGCGCTAGATCCCCAGCCCTATTTTTATTTTATTTTTTGAGATAGAGACTCAGTTGTCCAGGCTAGCCTCCAACTTTCAATCATCTTGCCTCGGCCTCCTGAGTAGCTAGGGTTGCAGGCGTGCACCAGCAGCCCACGTGCTCACTCCTAAGTGCATTTTGACCCATTACACACCCAGATCGCTTTCCAGATCAGGGTGTGGAACACTGCCAGGGCCTCAGAGACTTCTCACTTTAGGGCCCTCGCCAGGCAACTTCCCACCTCTCCCTGCTTCTCCCCATGTGACCAAAGGGAGGCGGCAGCGACTCTTCACAGCAGGCTCTGGAAAGTGCAGGTCACTTCTGTCATTCTCCAGCTTTACGCTTTCAGCTGACACTGGAAAGCCTGCAGGGAGTCTGCAAAGCCCCTGTGAGCTGTCTCCTGGCTGGTGCCCCCTCTCGACTTTATCTGCTTTCACACTTTCCCAAGCTCACTGTGCATCTGCCGGAGATGCTTTAGACTCTCCTTGTTGCTGCCACAAGGTCTTTGCTGCTGCCATCTCCTCTTCCCAAAGGAGTCTCCTCGCATATCTTCATAAGACTCATTCCCAGGGCCGGGGATCTAGCTCAGTGGCCTAAGTGCTTGCCTGGCAAGTGCAAGGTCATGAGTTCAATCCCTGGTGCCGCAAAAAAAAAAAAAAAAAAAAAGACTCATTCCCTCGCATAACCCTTGCCTCAAATGTCACCTCCTCCAAAGGTGCTTTCCCTCATCGTCCTGATCTCTACTTTGCTGCACATTTGCCTTCTCTTACTGGCAAATACCCTGGTTTATTGGCCAGACAGCCCCAAAGTGTCAATGGCCGAACCCAGGATCAGTTCTTGCTGTCACATGCCAGCGCGAGAAGGGCAGGGCGTTACTCCGCGTGCTCATTTAGGGACTCGGGCTCCTCACAGCCATTGGCACCATCTTTATCTACAATTCTGCGTCTGACCAACATGGAAGCGGGAGAGAGAACGCGGAGGACGCGTGCAGCTCTCCTGGACCAGGTCGGAAGTCACAGGCATCGACTCTGCCGGTGCTGCTGTGATCAGGACTCAGCTCCAGGGTTCACCTGACTTCCGGAGGCTGCGGGGCAGCGCAGGGCACAGTCAGGAAGGGAGGAGAGCAGGCACTTTTGCAGGACGGGACTTTGCCTCCTCTGTCTGTATGCACAACAGTGCCTAGGAGAGTGCAAAGCACACAGTCACATGAGGCACACAAAGAATTGTCCACACTGTGAACCCCCATGCGTGTGTGCCCCCCCCCACACTTACTGTGCCAATAAAGGGGCACAAATTGTATAACGATATCAATGAAAACTCAGAACTATGAACATTGGTATCCAAATTTAAAAAACACAGAATCCCTGGGATACTAACTTTGTCAGTTCAAGGCACATATTGGTCATGGAGTTAGAGCTGAGGAGACATCAGAGACCTCATTTCACTTCCTCTGTCTAAAGTGGGTAAACTGAGTCACAGAGGGGAAATAATATGTCCAAGGTTGTACAGGACCAGAGGCATGAGTGTGACCAGACCTTGGTTTTCTGTCACCCTCTTTGGAGGAAAAATTCCCAACCTTGACCCTAACGTGGGGGTAGGGGGCAGATAGTGTCTGGGAGCGTCAGTGTGGGCTGTCTTGACCACTGACTTGCTGGGCTTTCGGGTAAGTTACTCAACCTCTCTGAGCCTCAGTCTCGTGCTCTGTGTCTGTGAAAACCTTCATTCCCTCCTGGGGCTGCGGTGAGGCCATGTGGCTCATTCCAGGTGAGAGGATTAGACAGTTGTCCAGAAGGCTGGGTCATAGCAGCTGTTATCAGTGCTCCTGGCGGTCTCTGCAGACTTCGCTTCATACTGAAAGCATTCATTCAGAGACAGGGCTACTGGGGAGAGCGAAAGGAGACTTGATCTCTGTTCTTTTTTTTGCAGTACTGGGGATGGAACCCAAGGCCTTTGCATGCCCCCCCCAACTTGGTTTTGTGACAGGGTCTTGCTAAGTTGCCTGGCTGGGTTTGAACTTGTGATCCTCCCGCCTCAGCCTCCAGAGTGCTGGGATGATAGGTATGTGCTACCACGCTCAGCTTCTCTTTGTCTTTTTTATGTTAAAGATTTATTTATTTGTAAGTTCATACCCCTCATTCTAGCACTTCTTCTGGGGCCTAGGAGCTCCTCAGGGGCCATTCTCTTCTCCCTTGTCTTTTCTGGGGCTGTTTTTGCCATTCTTTACCTTTCCTGGGAAATAATAAGTCACCAAATCAAACTTTGAGTCCGTCCCACCCAGACCCCATCAGCAGGAGTCTAATCTGGTTCGCAGGCACTGCATGCTTTCTTACTCCCCTTAGACAGGTCAGGCCTCCCCCATCACAGTGAGGCCAAAGAAAGGCCAGAAAAACTGCTTTCAACTTTGAAAGTTTTAATAGGGGACAGAAAAATTCATGTTCCTCGCCTATCTGAAACATGGTCACGCAGCACAACACTTTTCCTGAAATTCCAAAGATGCAACTCCCTCCAGCAGGCCAGGGCTCCTCTGTGGCTGCCTGCGTGTGCTGAGAGCGGACGGGGATTACTTGGGCTGTACACAGGCGGGTGAGGACGTCTGTCTTCCTTGCATTGGTCTAGAGACAGAGAAAGTGGAAGTTAGCAGAACCAGCAGTTGGCTTTTTCCCACAGCAGGACCCTGTCCACACATGTTGGGACCCTGAACACAGGGCTCAGGGTTTTGTGTGAAAAGCACGGGGAAGGATGCTGGGTTCTGTGAGCTCGAAGGTAGGGAACTGTCTGTGGAGCCGGCTCCCCACGACCCGGAAAACCACCACAGGGAGGCAGTAGAGCTTAGGGCTTAGGAGCCTGGGCTCTGCACTCACAAACCTGAATTTCAATCCAGGGTCTGTTGCCTAGCAGCTGTGTGACTGGCAGCAAGTTGCTTAACTGCTCTGTGCCTCCCTTTCCAACTTGGCTAAATGGGGACAAAACTAGTACCTAATTTAAGAGGAGTTTCCAAGTGATGAGCTGCTTAGCTCAACAAGCAGGCTCCCGATTAGAGTTAGTTTAAAAGTACAAGTTTGCCGGGCGTGGTGGGGCACACCTGTAGTCAGGAGGATTGTGGTACATTCAAGGCCACCCTGGCCTACAGAGTGAGACCCCATCTCCAGAAAAACTAAAGAGTACATTTCAGAGAGATTTTTTGAGAGCATAATATTTTTCAGGCTGCATAGATTTGTTTAACCCAAAAATCTCTAAATAGCCTTTCCCCCGTCTCCACCTTCAATCCATCCTATTCTGACCATAAAGCAGATTCAACATTTGCTTCTGAGAGACCATGGCCTTCCTTAATGTTATTCTTCTAGCTCTTTCTTGGTATGTGAAGAATGAATGATTCGTCTCATTTTCCTCAAGACTTCTGGTAGCCTTTAAGTGACAACAAATAGAAATCCTACAAACCTTTTTTTTTTTTTGCGGCACCAGGGATTGAACTCACGACCTTGCGCTTGCTAGGCAGGCGCTTAGGCCACTGAGCTAGATCCCTGGCCCTGGTGTTTTTGAGACAGGGTCTCACTATGCCGTTCAGGCTGGCCTTGAGCTCACTCTGTAGCCCAGGCTGGTCTCGAACTCACAACGATCCGCCTATCTCAGCCTCCCGAGTGCTGGGATTACAGGCGTAAGCCACCACGCCCAGCTAACAAATAGAAATCTATGTATGAAAATTTATGATATTTGAATATTGATGTATATATAATATAATCATTATATTATATAATAATAGCATGTTCTAATTATGTATATATTTTATTTAATTAATTAATTTATTTTTTGTGGCACCGGGGATTGAACTCACAACCTCATGCTTGCCAGGCAGGCGCTTAGGCCACTGTGCTAAATCCCCAGCCCATATTTTATTTTCTTATTCTAGGCCTTGCAATTTCACAGAGGAGGGGAGGCCCTGCTTTTTTTTTTTTTTTTTTTTTTTTGGCACTTGTTCAGGGTTTCCAAAAAAGAGCTTGAAGGGAAAGTTTTTTGTATGTTGGTCAGACAAAGTGCACGAGTTTGGGGTGAGGGGTAGTTAGCACCTGGCTGGTCATTAAATGGGTGGTTGGAGGTAAGTAGGGGGTTAATGCACTTTTTGGAGCAGGAGAGGGGTTTAATGTGCATGGGGATCCTGATGATTGGGGGAAGGAATTTAGATTTAATCTAAGTGTATTGTAATGTGGCCCTATAGACAGGTTGTCTGGCTGGGGCATAGAAGTGGATTAAAAATTCTGATTTCTGGTTCTGTGGATAAAATCTAGGACGTTCACATCTAGCTATCTTCCTAGTCCTTTTTAATTTTTTCTTTTGTTTTTTTGACAGGGTCATACTGTGTAGCTCAGGCTGGCTTTGAACTCTCAAGAGAGCCTCCTGCCTCAGTCTCCTGAGTGCTGGGATTATAGGCATGCGCCACCACACCTGGCTGTTATTTTTTACTTTGAGACAGGATCTATAAATTGCCCAGGCTGGATTTGAACTTGTGAGCCTTCGACCTCAATCTCTCATGCTGGGACTACAGGCGTGTGCCACTATGCCCAGTTGGATTAGATGTTGATGAACGCTCAGACTCATTTACCTCATTTACGAAAGTAAGCGAGAGAAATTAAGTGGGAGATGGTCTCTGTCCTGTAGGAGTCTGAGGAAGTCAGAGGTGAGTTTGAATCTTGCAACTTCTGAATTGTCCATCAGGGATTGTCTAGCGGGGGAGAGATAGAAAAGACAGCTGAACGTAATGGGAGCGTTTACTGGGCGCTTTCCGTGCCAGACGCTGTTCTCAGGGTGCCCCTTAGTCGTGTGGCTCTCAGGAAGGCTTCGCTGCAACTCCTTGAGGCCGGTGGTATCCGGCAGTCACTTTTCACATGAGAAAACAGAGACGCCATGAGGTCTTAAGGATTTGCTGCTGCATAACAAGCTTCTCTAGTTTCGTCCTCTTCCCCCAAAGCCCCAGGAAGCTGGTGTCCTGGGCTCAGTTCTGGCTTTGCTCTTGTAGAGGAAGCAAGAACTCGCGCTGGGTAGTTGAAGAGTCACTTCCCTCGTGGGTTTCCTTTTAACCGACAGACTGTGATATGGTCTGGGAAGGAAAAGGCCACTGCCCAGTGTGCCCAGGCAGCCCCCTAAGGACCTCGGCTTCTGACTGCCCTGCTGTGCACCCACTTTCTCTGTTCCCACAGACACCTGCGAGGCAGGGCAAAGATTTCACCTGTGGGGCAGAAGCAGGTCGGAGAGTTAAGGAGGCTGCCTAGAGTTACACAGAATGGTACTAATCGCTGGGAGACAAACCCTGAGAGAAAAAGTCTATTTGTTCCTAATACCTTTTTCGGCAGCACTGGGATTGAACACAGGGATTTCACACTAAGCTGCAGGCCAACATGTCGTTTGTTTGTTTTTGAGTCTGGGTCTTGCTAAGTCTCCAAGTTGCCCAGTCTGAGCTTGAACTTGGGACCTTCCTGCCTCTGGGTTTATAGCGTGAACCACCTTGTCCAGCTTCTGAGGACTTTTAATACTCAACAGAGGAGGTAAGTCTGGTATCCAGATGACCAGCAGGAATGGGGGACATGATTGAGAGTTTTCTGACGCCACAGCCTCGTGCCATCACTCTAACAGGCCAACTGCGGCCCCGTGAAGGAGCCGTTCTAATGTTAGCGCGGGGAGACACGCGGTGCCTGCCTGAGTTTGATTCCTCGGGCCAAAATAAATAAATAAATTAATTAATTAAAGATAATAGCTGAAGATTGCGTAGCAAGGTCCCCGTCCAGGCAGGGTGGATGCCGTCAGGGCGGGCGTGCGTCCCAGCCTGGTGCGGGTCCTGAAGTGAGTCATCCCCGCGCAGCACTGGCCCCACTGGCCACGGGACCGGGCTGTTTTGGACATTAGGTGGAGCTGGGCCCAGAGAATGCGGTTCTAAGCGGAGAGGGTGGCCTCCTTCCAACGGCATCCCCTCTGCGAGACCTTGGGGGGTGGCCACGCCCCGGTGACCCATGGAGGAGGTGATGCTGTGCCCTGGTGTCCAAGCCGCATAGCTCTGCCAAGTCTGCTGGGCTTCTTCCAGCTCCGAAACCCGCTTGCTTTTACCCTTCAATGTGAACCAGATGTGGGGCACCTCGCTCTGCGGGAGGCCCCCACCCCGGCCCTCGGTGCCTGGCCAGGGGCTTCATGGGAAGGAGCCAGTGGCTGGTGGACCAGCCCTTCCTCTTTCCTGCCTTCCTCTCCCCCATACCCTGGTCCTCTTGAGAGCCCCACATCTTCCCTTCCCCCAGCATGGTGAGAAACAGGAAATGACGCTGGCTAGATCTCAGAAGTTCATACGTCCTGGACGGCCTCTCTAGGAATTTTCAGGGCCTCCAGTTTGCTCTATGTGTCATGTCCTTTCCACTTGCAGCATTTGACAAAAATAAAGGAAAAGTGCAAAAAAGGAATGAGGAGAAGCATGTTCCATCTCCAAAACTGCCTCGCTGTCTTCTGAGCTTGGGTAAGTGATTTATTTATGTCCACATAGGCTTGTGGATTCAGTGGGCTGGAATCCATCAATCCTGTTGTTTATTTTGATGACTGAATTATTCCCAGTCTGGCCAGTGGGAGCCCATTCAAGCTGGTTGCCGGGTCTTTCTGCCTTGAACTGTTATTGAATTTTCTAGCACAAGTTGTTCCAGGCTCATTTGTCCTTTTCCTGGCTCAGTCCTGGAATGGGCCAGTTCTCTGAGGACCCTGGAACTTTTTGGTGAAAATGGTATTTAGCCATTAAGATCTTGAGGTGACATGTGCTGACTGCTGCTGGGGTGAGGCAGTGCCCTGTTCCTCACAGTGCACAGAGCTGGGGAGTGTGGGTGTGTGCATGTGTGCACCCCATCAGTCACACCGGCGCTTATTACATATCACCAATAAAATTGCTGTGGGAGCTGGGGCACAGTCCAGTGGTAGAGCGCATGGTCAGCATTCATGAGGACCTATGATTGGTCCTTAGTATTAAAAGCTGTAGGAAAATATAACAGAGTTTACCATGTTGACTAGTTTTAAGTGTACAGTTCAGTGGCATGAGGCACATTCACATTGTGCAACCACTACCCCTTTTTTGGAGGGGGGCAGCGGGGATCAAACTCACAATCTCACGCTTGCCAGGCAGGCGCTTAAGCCACTGAGCCAAATCCCCTGCCCTTGTCTTTTTTTTTTTTTTTTTTTTTTTTTTTGCGGCACTGGGGATTGAACTCATGATCTTGCGCTTGCCGGGCAGGCGCTTAGACCGCTGAGCTAGATCCCCAGCCCTGTTTTTTGAGACAGGGTCTCACTATGCCATTCAGGCTGGCCTTGAGCTCACTTTGTAGCCCAGGCTGGTCTTGAACTGGCAATGATTTTCCTGCCTCAGCCTCCCGAGTGCTGGGATTACAGGTGTGCGCCACCAGGCCCGGCTCCAGTCCCGAGATTTTAAAACAAGACTGCAGCTTCATTTGAATCTCACCTGTCATCTCACTGCCCCACTCTAGCGTCTGATGTACCATCTGTCACCTCGGCGTCCTCCCCTGGGTGATGGGTTCTCACCTGTCTTGGAGTGTCCTCAAGATTAAGCTGGGGACAGCACTCTGGGAAGAACACCGAGGAGGTGAAATGACTTCGCAGTGTACCATAGCAAGGGCTGTACAACAGCAACATGTTTTAGTCACGTTTTAAAGATGGAGAAATTGGGACACCAAAGCGGCCAACTTCCTCAGGTTGCACAACCAGCAAGTGGTAGAGGGAGGATTTGAACCTGGGCCCTTCCAAGCTGGATGGCCTTTTGTTTGGCTTGAGAAGAATAATTAGGGAGGAAGATGACCAAAGACCCTTGGTGTCCCAAAGCAAAGGATGGCAGGTGGGGAGATCTTACCCCCAGGTGAGGTCCCTCAGCAGGACTGAGTCACATCCCTAGCTCTTCCCTAGGCCCTGGTCTCAAATTCCCACTGTCTAGTATGAGTGAAATGCACGGTTTTCTTTAAATAGCCATGGGGATTGTCTGGTCTTTGTGTCTCCAGCACTAGGATGAAAATATTCTGATCACTCAAAAAAGATACTTTTTTTTCGTATTGGGGATCGAACTCACCTCACACTTGCCAGGCAGGCACTTGTGCCCCTGAACTAAAACCCCAGCCCTTGTTTTTGTTTTTGAGACAGGGTTTCACTGTGTAGCCCAGGTTGGCCCTGAACTCAATGGGATCCTCTTGCCTCAGCCTCCCTGATACTGGAATTGCCATCACACCTGGCAAAAAAAGACAAGTTTTCATGAGGGTTCAAGTTACGCAAGAACCCTATCACGAAGAAGCCAGCAGTCATAGGCTATCTGTGCCCTGTCCCTTCCCGCCAGGCTTCCAAGTTCCTGCCTGCTCTTTGGGCCTCTCCTGGGGCAATGCCTACAGACAAAGGCGTACAGATGGGGTCAGCTCATGACCACTGGTGACAGTGGGGAAGACCAGCTGTTGGCCTTTTTGCCTGCCCGTCATCAGCAAAATCACTGACGCTGCACTAGAAACTCCGAATCATCCAGAAGTTTCAGAGTCGGAGTTCTAAACCACGTCCCCCAGGCAGTATTCAACCAGCATGTGTGTTTCATTTGGCTTTCACTTAATTCAAAAAATTAAAAATTAGTTCACAGCATCAGAAATCAGGAGCTCATCATAAAAGCCTGGATTTTGGCTTCTCCTGACAAATCGAATGTGGCAGTAGGTGGTCCATGTTCCCGCAAGGCAGCACACAGCCCAAGCTGGCCCCCCGCTGTCCCTGTGGCCGTGGCACACATACTTACCTTGCTCCAGGCCTCCCCGCTCCCCACTAACACTGACCCTGGGTATTGTCTGCCTGACCTCTTGAGGCATCTCAGTCCACAACCTTCGTGTTAGATCCTTGCAGTTCATTCATTCACTCAACACTTAGCAAGCTCCTTCTCAAACCAAGTTCTACATGAGGCTCCCAGATCAACCACAAATGCTGGTGATTCCGGACCTGTAAGTTAAGTTCCTGTTAATGTGCGAGCACAAAAGTGGGATCCCTGGCTCAGCCTGGAGGGAGGTGTAGGAGGTACCCTGGAGAGACGCGTGCCCTTGAAGAGCTGGCTGCCTCTGAAATTCAAGGGAGGTTTGAAGGTGGCCCTGCCCTTGGGCTGAGCCCTCTGCCTGTCTGGAGTTTTGCTGTCTTTTGCTCCTCAGTGTCTCTCTCTGCTAATTTTTTCTTTTCCTTTCTCCTCCATCACCCATGCTGGGGCTGGAACCCGGTCCTCAGGCTTGCTAGGTGAGCACCTTCCCGCCGAACCACACTCCTGGCTCTTTGGTCATTCTCCCCTCCTTTCCCAGAGCCCCCTGCCCTTGTTTAGCTCAGGGCCTCCTCAGCTGTGTGGACAGGCACGGGATGCTCTGCTGTGCTACGGCTCACTCCTGGGAATGATGTAGACGCCAGTTTTTGCTGCTTGGGTCTCTATGAGGACACACAAGCAGAGGCAAAATACCTGGGCTCCACACAGATCTGAGTCCTGGCTTTGCTGCTTTGTGGCCTCTGAGCATGGTTACCCCTCCCACGGCTGTAAAAGGGGGGTGATTGTGTGCACTCACAGGGCTTGGCCAATATCATGTGTACTGCATGCAAAGTTTCGAGAGCAGCATCAGGAGAGGGGGCGGGGTGACTCAATGGTAGAGCGTGTACTTAGCACGGTGAGCTCCTGGGCTTGGGCCCCAGCACTTCCACCACCACCACCACCACCACCAGATAAATAAATCAAGCAAGCAAGCAAGCAAGCAATGTTAGGAACATAACAGAAACTCATCAAATGGGCACTCAAGCTCATCATTGTTTTGGTGCATATTCTATGAAATTTTATCACATGCATGGACTCAAGTGCCTATCGCCACAATTAGAACACAAAAGTATTCTATCACGACTAAGCAATTCCTACATTCTATTCCCTGGTCACACCCTTCCTCCAATCCTAATTGCCTATGTTCTCAGTCACTGTAATTTTGTCACTTCCAAGAAAGCAATTCAAATAGAATCACACAGTATATGTAAGAGATTGCCTTTTTTTTTCTTTGCCCAGTGTAAAGCCCTGAGACCCACCCATGTTGTTGCAGGAATCAACAGTTCACCCTTTTGCACTGCCAAATAGTATTCCATTATGTGGCTGTCTCACAATTTTTTTTTTTGTGGCACCGGGGATTGAACTCACGACCTTGTGCTTGCCAGGCAGGCACTTAGACCACTGAGCTAGATCCCCGGCCCTGGTGTTTTTGAGACAGGGTCTCACTATGCCGTTCAAGCTGGCCTTGAGCTCACTTTGTAGCCCAGGCTGGTCTCGAACTCACAATGATCCGCCTGTGTCAGCCTCCCGAGTGCTGGGATTATAGGCGTGAGCCACCACGCCCGGCTTAGTTTTTTTTGTTTTATTTACCTGTTGAAGGACTTTTGGATTGTTTCCAGTTTTTCACTTGTCACAGTTAATTTTTATATCATTCTGGGTGTTTCTGTGAGAATGATTTTGGTTGAGTTTAATATGCAAGTTGTTCAACTGAGTAAAACACATTGCACTACCTAATGTGAATGGGTTTACTCTGTGGAAGGACTGAATAGCATAGAATCTCCCATCCCTGAATAAGAGTGAATTCCTTCTTGCAGACTGCCTGTGGACTGTGGATCCATTTTTCCATGCCTTTGGACTTGAACCAAATCATCTGACCTTCCTGTATATCCAGCCTGCTGGCTTTGGTTCTCCTGGGTCTCCATCTTGCTGACTGCAGGTCCTGGAATATATCACTGTCTATAATTACATGAAACAGTTCTTTCCAGGAGTGGTGGTGCACACCTGTGACCTCAGTACCCAGGAGGCTGAGGCAGGAGGGTTGCTATGAGTTCAAGGCAAGCCTGGGCAACGTAGTGAGTTAAGAGACAGCATGAAGTACATAATAAGACCCTGTCTGAAAAAAACAAAACAAACAAACCCAAAGCAAATGATTCTTTTTTCCTTCTGGGGGTTAGACTCAGGGTCTTGCACATGCTGGGTGTGTACTGGATAGGAAGCTATACCCCTAGTATAGGCGAATTCCTTACAATAAGTCTTTTTTTTGGTACCGGGAAATCAAACTCAGGATTTTGTGCTTGCCAGGCAGGTGCTGTGCAGCTGAGCTATATCCCTGGCCTACAATAAGTCTTTCAAATGTCCATTTGGTTGTATTTCTTTGGAAGACCCTGATACACGACTATTATAAATAAAGTTGTTATAAATACTTGTGCGTAAGGTTGGTTTTGTTTTAAGGAGCGATCTCACTATACTGTCCAAGGCAGTCTCAAACTGGTGGGGCTCCAGTGACCCTGCTGCTTTAGTTGTTGCCTGTCAGTAGCTGAGATGACAGATGTACACCCTACATTCTGTCACTGCGTTGTATGAGAGCCAGTTTTCATTTCTCCAGGCTAAGAACCAGGCACACCGCCGCTGGACCTCATACTAAGTGTGTGTTTAACATTATAAAAAAAACCCAACAACTGTTTTCTAGAACGGCGGTACCATTTTACGTTCCCAGTGGTTATCATCTTTATTATTTTGTTTTACTGTACTTTATTTTTGGCACTGGGAATTGAACTCAGGACCTTGTGCTTGCCAAGCAGGTTCTTCCATTGCTGAGCTATATCACCAGCCCCTGTTATTTTATTATACTAGTTAAAAGTTAACTTTTTTTGTTTTAGTTGGGGGGAGGTACTGGGACTTGAACTGGGGACATCACGCTTGCCAGGCAGGCACTGCGAAATAAGCTAACTTTGAGATGAGTTGGCATTTGGAAGGCCTGTCCTTGTCGCCCACTTGTATTCCAGTCACACCTTCACCAGGTCCTGTACAGGATTCACTTTCACATGCAGAAGCCAGGCCTGGAGCCCACAGGCTTAAAGACTTGCAAGTTACCAGCCGGGCTCCCCACGTCTCGCAGGGCCTTTGAATCAGCGGGGTGCAGGGAGGGGTCACCGGGAAACTCGGCTGCCAGGCCCAGCAGGAAGCGTGGCACGGAGCTCGCTGGCTTAAGCTTGCGGTCAGCCTGGCTGGGGCCCGAGCTTCGCCGCTGTGGGAGCTGAGGCCCTGCACATTGCTTCCCCCGAGTAGTTAATTTATAAACACGCACGCTCCGCAGTCCTTGAGCGTAGCATCTTATAGCCCGGAGTAAAACTGATTTTCAGAGTAATTATGACCGCGTGCTCCCGAGTGTACCCGCAGGTCAGTGGCCAGTGGCTTTGGGGCTTCTTTTTGTGGAGAAGGCTACTTCTGGGTTGCCTCTGGCCACTTAGTACCGCAGCCTTCTGCTGTCCAGCATCCCTGTCCCCTTCCCCAAGTTAAGGTGGACAGGTATCTTTTCTCCCTATCCTTATCTAACGAACATTGTAACTTTTAAAAACATTGCATCTGGTATCGATAAACAGATTCAGACATCACAGTGTATGGAGTTTTATAATTTCACATCATCTCGCCTGAATTTCTCAATACCCCTGTTTTACAGGAAGATGAACTGCTGGATTTTTTTTGTTGCTGTTTGTTTGACTTTGTTTTGTTTTTAGTGGTGCTGGGGATTAAATTAGGGCCTTTGCACTGATCTCTATCCCCAGTCCTTTTGTTTTTTTTTTTTTTTTATTTGTATATTCAGACAGGGACTTGCAATTGGCTAAATTGCATAGGTTGGATTTGAAGTTGTGACCCTCCTGCCTCGGCGACCCAGAGTGCTGGGGCTTGCAGGTGTGTGCCGCCGTGCCTGGCTAGGATGATGAAGTGGTAACTCTATTTTATTAGGGTTTCCCAAGACTAGAAGCTACAAATTCACAATTGTGAAGTCACCTTCCAAAGATCCTCTGGTAAGGGTTTGATTGGGGGCTGGCAGCCTGGAACGGGTCTGTGGTTCACCCCTCATCCTAGCCTGAAGCCACCGGTCAGTGTGGAAGCTGCATGTGGCTGTGGGCACACAAGATGTGGCCAGTCCAAACCGAGACGTTCTGAAAGTGCACAGTGCACTCTGGATTTTGATGATGTGGCATGAAAAGAATTAGAATATCTCATTAATGAGTTAAAAAATTGTCTATATGCCAAAGTAATATTTTAGATCTATTGGGTTAAAATATTTTATAAAAATGACTCTCATTTGTATCTTTATTTATTTAATATTGTTGTTATTCTGTGTGGGAAGGTTGAGACAGGGTCTCTCTGTGTGTCCCATGCTTGGCTTGAAATCCTGCCTTGACCTCCCCAGTGCTGGGATTACAGGTATGCACCTTGGATCCAGTGCTGTCTTTTTTTTTTTTTTTGTATTAGGGATAGAACCCAGGGCTTTCACACTGAACTACATCCCAAGCCCTTTTTACAGTTTTTTATTTTTATTTTTGCTTTTTTTTGTTTGTTTGTTTGTTTTGAGACAGGGCCTCAATATACAGTTCAAGCTGGTTTTGAACTCACTTTGTAGCCCAGGCTGGTCTTTAACTTGCAATGATCCTTCTGCCTCAGCCTCCTGAGTGCTGGGATTACAGGCGTGTACCACCACACCCAGCTACAGTTTTTTATTTTGGAAACAAGAAAAAGTGGAAAAAATGGAAACAAAACTTTTATGAATAAGGAGGGGAAGAGGGGTTGGTGGGAGAGTAGGGGAATGGAAAAAAAAAGAATCAAGATATTATCATGTATAGGTACGAATTCCCTACCATCAGTGTGATCATTATGTAGACCTAAAATGTACCAATAAACTTCATTAAAATAAATAAATAAAACAAAAAATTGTTTTAAATTTTTGAGACAGTGTCACACTAAGTTGCCCAGGCTTTGCTCAAACTTGTGACCCTCCTGTCTCAGCTTCCCAGAGTGTGGAAATTACAGGTGTATATCACGATGCCTGGCTATGTCTTTTTTCAAAATGTGACTACAAGAAATATAAAATTGCATGCTTCTTTTACATGTGTCCATTGGGTAGCACCTCTCTAGACCATACCATGGGCTTTTTTTTTTTTTAAATAGAGGAGAGTTTTAGACTTATGATTCTATTACCTAGGAAAAACAGTCTTCCAAAGGTATACTTTATAGATAAGCCCATCATCTTTAGAAGGTGTCCTTTCTCTGATCAATTTTGGAAAAAGAGATTTGTCTCCTGACTGTTCCCAAGTGATGATCTTTTTTTCCTAGATGTGGAAAATGTCTAAAGCATCTAATACCATCTTTTGTTTTACTGTGGTGAGAGACACATAACATTTAGTACTGTAGCTCAGCAGCATTACATGCACTCAGTGTCGTGCAACCATCACCGCTGTCCGTTTCTAGAACTTTTTTCTTTTATCATCCAAGCAGGAACTCTGTGCTCAGTGAACAGTTCTCCCTATTTCCCTGCCCCGGTCCCTGGAAACCCCTGTCATACTTCCCCTCCCTATTAATTTGCCTGCTCCTATCCCACGTGGAATCGCACAATATATGCCTTTTCGGGTGTAGCTTATTTCACTTAGCAGAATGCAATTTGGGTTCATCCATGTGGTAGCACGCGTCAGAATTTCTTTCCTTTCAAAGGTCAAATAAGAGGCAAGGATGCAGCTTAGTGGTGGAGCGCTTGCCTAGCATGTGAAAGTCTCTGGGTTCGGTCTTCAACAACCACACCCCCCCCACACACACACGCGGGTTAAATAATATTCCACTGCGTGCATATTCCACATTTTGTTTATCCATTCATCTAATGAAGGACATTGTGTTGATTCCATTTTTGGCTATTGGAATAATGCTGCTATGAACGTGAGTACCCAAGGAAGAAGAAAGCAAGCAAGCAAGCCCGCCAGCCCTGTGGAAATCAGCATAAAGATTCCTCAAAAAACTAAAATTAGAAATTCCATTTGACCCAGCTATTCCATTTGAATCCCTGCTTTCCATTGTCCTGGCTCTGTACCTAGCAGTGGAATTGCTGGGTCACATGATAATTCTATACTTTACCTTTCGAAAAACCATCATGCTATTTTCCTCAGTGGCTGCACTGTTTTACAATCCACTGGGAACGCCCGTGTTTCAGGCAAGCGCTATCTTTTCAAACATCTTTCCAAATGAATGCATGCCCGGCACTGCAAACCCAAACTGTACAGAATAGGAAGTTAGAAGTTACTTCGTGGTAACTCCACGGAGAGTCAGCTGTATTCCCGTCTGAGTCTTTTCTGTGTTTGCACACAGACGCCTGCGTCTCGCGGCCTAGACTCTCTGCTTGCGAAGCAGAACACAGCGCGCGCCGCCCGGAACCCTCCGCAGCCTGCGCCCCTCTCCCTGCATCAGACGTCAAGCGGGGTGCGGATGGGGTCGTTTCCTCCCCATCTCCCCACGACTCTCTCGTTCATTCTTTTTGCAGCCAGACGAGCTTCCTCGCTGTTCCGCCAGACTGCTTCCCGTCTCTGGACGCTGATCTCGCCTCATCTATGTAGAGCTGATAATAGCTTCCTCCTTTCTCCCTTCCAGGTCTCTGGACCAGTGGCACCTGTCAGAGAAGTCAATGAATGACAAAATTGTTACCCGCTTGGTCCCCTTGCCCTTCCTTTGTCAGTGCAGCACTTATCACCGCCTTCTCTCCTGGGCTCTCTGTTCGTTTCATCTCCCTAACACGTCTCCCCAGTGCTCAGAAGAGTGCCCGGCAGTAGTAGATGTTTGTTGTTAACTGCATCTATTTGTTAGATGTGTGAAGATATGAATGAATATGTACACATCGCAAAGCACACACATTTTGTCGTCTGTCAGTCTTTCCTTTTTCCCTCCTGCCCCACTCCTCTCTCTTTCCTTCCTTTCTCCTTCTCTTTCTCTCCCTTTTTTCTTTTCTTTTCTTTTCTTTTCTTTTCTTTTCTTTTCTTTTCTTTTCCTTTTCTTTTCTTTCTTTCTTTCTTTCTTTCTCTTTCTTTCTTTCTTTCTTTCTTTCTTTCTTTCTTTCTTTCTTTCTTTCTTCTTTCCTTCCTTCCTTCCTTCCTTCCTTCCTTCCTTCCTTCCTTCCTTCCTTTTTCTCCTTTTGTAGGGCTTGGGGATCAAATCCAGGGCCTGGAGCATGCTAGACAAGCACTCCACCATTTGGGTACACCCCCCAGCCTTTGCAGAGGTTTTCATTTACAAATATTTTAGATATCTAAAATACAACTGTAAGCCAGGTGGTACATGCCTGTCATCCTGGCACGTGGGAGGCTGAGGTAGGATTGTTGCAAGTTCGAGGCCAGCCTGAGCTACAAAGAGAGTTCAAGGCCAGCCTGAATTACATAGTAGGACAACAAGTAAACAAACAAACAAACAGCTGTACTTATATCTATTTGCAAAGTGAACGAAGAGACCACAGCTTTGCGATGCAGGGATGGCAGAGGTAATTACACAGGAGTAAGATAAGAGGTGACATGAAACCATCACCTCACACCAGAGCTCCTTTGCTTCCTACAATTAAATGTGTATTTTGCTGGCTGTTGGATAAAGTGGCAAACACCCTTGATGACCACACTGTGTAACCTATAAAACTGGATTTCTTTTTTCCCTCTGTGTAGGTTTTCTGAATTGAATGTGTGTGTGTGCGCGTGTGCGTGTGTGTGTGTGTGTGTTTGCAGTACATAATGTGTATGTTCTTTGTGGGAGGTTTCCATCCCCTTCCCCCCTCCCTCCCTTCCTTCCATCTCTTGCTGTCCTTTGCATTTGAGAAAGGACTATCTCCCTTGTTCCTATTATCTCTCTCTTGTTTTGTTTGAGGTTTATATTTTGCTCCATGTTATCTTTAAGCTTGTGTGTCCGGTTTATTTCACTTAGCATTATGGTCTAAAGGTACAGCTATTTTCCTACAAAGGACTCAAGTCTGTCATTCTTTATGGCAGAGTAGTACTCCATTGTGCATAAATACCACATTTTCTTTATCTATTCATCTGTCAATGGACATACAGGCTGCTCCCAAGATTTAGCTATTATAAATTGTGCTGCTATAAGTATGCATATGCATGTATCACTGTAATATGAAGTGTTTAACTCTTTTTTGGGAAGATACCTAGAAGAGGAATAGCTGGGTCAAGTGGAATTTCTAGTTTTATTTTTTTGAGGAATCTGTATGCTGATTTCCACAGGGGTTATACTAAGTTTGCATTCCCACTAGCAATGTAGAAGGCTTCCTTTCCCCACCCCCTGCAGCCTCATCAGCATTTGTTATTGATTTCTTAGTGATGACCATTCTTTCTGAGGTAAAATGGAATCTCAGTGTTGTTTTAATTTGCATTTCTCTAATGACTATGTTGAACATTTTTTCATGTACCCGTTGGCCATTTGTACTTCTTCTGAGAAGTGTTTACTCATCTCAGTTGCTCATTTTTGATTGAGTTTTTTATTCTGGGGGTTCTATTATCTTGAATTCCTAGTATGTTCTAGATACTGGTCTTTCGCTGGGGGGATAGCTGGCAAAAATCATTTCTCATTCTTTGGGTTGTCTTTTCATTCTGCTAGTTGTGTAAAAGCTTTTTAAATTTGATATGATCTCATTTGTTGGTTCTTGGTACTATATCCTGTGTAATTGGGGTTCTGTTCAGAAAGTTCTTGCCCACAGCTATGACTAAGAGTTTTACCTATTCTATCTTCCAGTAGATTGTTTCTGTTTTAATGTTTAGTTGTTTGATCCATTTTGACTTTAGTTTAATACACGGTGAGTGTATCAGTCAGTGCTTACTAAAGAGACAGACATAATACAAGATATACAAATATGTAAAAATTGTCAAGATTGGCTTACAATGGCCACCCGCAGAGTCAGGTGTGGAAGAGCACAGAGGGTCTGTCTGTGCACTGGGGACCTGCAGGATCTGGTTGAAGGCCTGGAGCTCAGTGTCGCGTCTGTATCGGGGGCCGAAGGATCTGCACTGCAAAGCTGAAGGGTCAGTGCTGGAGGCTGAAGAGTCTGCTCAGGAAACCAGGAGACCATGTCCAGGCTGAAGGTGAAGACTGGGGCTGCCCTGAAGACACAGAGGCACAGAAGTGAGCCTTCCTTCTTCATTTCCACTTTATACTATTCTGGTGATAATCCTCCCTAGGTTGGGTTTTCCCCACCCAGAACTATGCTGAGCCAATTTAGTTGGGCGTTATGTCCTCGAACTGACGATCAATCATCTCAGTGAGAGACATGGCTCTAGAGTCAATCTTCGACAGCAGGTTTTTCCAGCACCATTTATTAAAGAGGCTCTTTCCTCAAGTGTATGTTTTTGCCCCCTTTGTCAAAGATCACATGGTTGAGTGTGCTTGGGGTTGTTTCCTTATCCTCCATCTGTTCCATTGGTCCTCGTGTCTGATTTTGTGCCAGGACCATGTTGTTTATATCATGTAGCTTTATAGTGTCACTTGAAGTCCAGGATTGTGATGCTTTCTGCTTGGCTCTTGTTACTCAGGATTGCTTTTGCTATTCTGAATCTACGTACAGATTTAACACAATCCCAATCAAAATACTGACAGATTCACCACAGAACTGGAGAGAACAATCCTAAAATTCATATAAACCTGGATTTAGATGCTGGGCTCCAGCTTTATTTCCTCAAGGCCTTTGAAGGAGGCCAAGCCCCTGGACAACTTCCCAGTTTACCCACTGAGCTTCCTCCTGGGCTGAGTCGTGGAGGGTGGGTGAGTACGAACAGAGCAGGCCATGAACTCCAGTGCTGGAGACTAAATATTTTTAAATTCATGGACCACAAAAATCCATCCCCTTTGGCAATGCACAATATATGTACCATTGTTGTCCCCTGAATGGAATTTTATTTTATTTTTTTCTCTTTGAAATAACATGGATTTGAAAAAAAAAATCCATCCCCTTAATGCATACTTTGGTAAATTCAGTCATGCAGTTGTGACTGCTATCTAATTTTAGAATATTTCGCCATCCCCTACAGACATGGAATCACACAACATGTGATCCTTTGTCTCTGGTTTATTTCACTGAGCCCAACGCTTTCAAATTTCATGTGTGTTGGAGCGTGGATCAGCAAGCACTCCATTCCTTTGTACTGCTAAATATCCTATTGCGTGGAGATGACACATTTTGTTTATTCATTCATCAATCGATGGACACTTGGCTTCTATCTACATTCGGGCTATTACGCATCATATTGCTGTGCACACTCTGCACACACTGCTGTGAGCACTTGTGTTTCCAGTTCTTGGGTGTGGAGAGCCAGAAGAATTGCCTGGTTGCAGTACCCAGAGGGCAACACCACACCACTCAAGATGGAAAAAGTGCCTACTGTATTCCAGAGCGGTTATGCTATTTTACGTTCCTGCCAGCAACATATGAAGGTTCAAAATTTTTCTGTCTTTACCAGTACTTCTTATTATCCTACTTTTTTAATTATAGGAAGTATGATCAACATATATGGTGAACATTTTAAATTTTTGAAATTTATTACAGTAAAAGATACATTGCTATTAACCCACCTTAAAATATTCCCCCTCACTGCAAATACACTTATTCCATTATTCTTGCCACTTTCTGAAGTAGTTCTGGAAGTCCGCCTTGCTGAGTGTCTTTATGAGGTGTAATAAAAAACATGATAAGGCACACTTGTAAATCCCAGCACTCAGGAGGCTGAGGCAGGGGGATTGTCATGAGTTTGAGGCCAGCCTGGGCTGCATAGTGAGTTCAAGGCCAGCCTGGACTACATAGTGAGACCCTGTCTCAAAAAAAAAAAAAAAAGGCAAGAATCATGTTGGCAGTGAGGGGGATTAATTGTAATGTGTCTCTTACTGTAGCAACTTCTAAAAAGTTTAAATATTCACTGTATTTTCTAATCATATCTCTTATAAAAAAGGTAGCCTGCTGAGGACGCTTCAGTGCAGACACAGGTAGAAAAAGGTGACCTCTCAGAGAGGAAGGTGAAAAAATAAATGACCCTGATTTTATTTTTTCTTGTTTCTTGATGTTTTTTAGAGGATGTTGGCAGTGCTAGGGATTGAATCCAGTGCCTTCACCACTGAGCTACATTCCCAGCCTGTTTGTTTGTTTTTTGAGACACGGTCTCACTATGAAGTTCAGGCTGTCCTTTAACTCACTCTGTAGCCCAGCCTGACCTTGAATTCATGGTGATCCTCCTGCCTCAGCCTACCAAGTACTGGGATTACACGTGTGTGCCACCATGCCTGGTCCTCATTCCATTTTTTATTTTCCATTTTGAGACAGGGTCTTGGTAGGTCACTAAGTTGTTGAGACTGGGCTTGAATTTTTTTTTTTTCCAGCACTGGGGATCGAACTCACAACCTTGCACTTGCCAGGCAGGCGCTTAGGCCGCTGAGCTAAATCCCCAGCCCTGGGCTTGAACTTTTGATTCTCCTGCCTCAGCCTCCTAGAGTGCTGACATTACACGCATGTGCCATTGCGCCCACCTCTTTTTTTGATCTCTTGCCTGGATTCACCCAACTAAAAATGAAGGACACAGGGGCTGGGTGTACAGCTGAGTGGCAGAGTGCTTACACAGGGTTGGAACAATGGGTAAGTGTGTTCCAAGTGAGGAGTGTTTCAAGGGGTTGAACGATAATGTGTCTTACCTTAAAAATTGAAATGTTTACCTTAATTTTAGATCACACAATGTAGTCACCCTAGTGGATATGAAGTGATATCTTATTGCGGTTTTGATTTACATTTCCGAATGTCTTGATTTGAGCATCTTTTGTGTGCTTATTGACTGTTGTATATCTTTTGGAGAAACATCCATACGGATCTTTTGACATTTAAAAATTAGATTAGTTGTCATTTTATTGGCATTCTGAGGACTGAAAGCATGGCCCTTACACTGAACTCCCTTCCCAGTTCTTCTCCAACTTTAAAAAAATTTTTTTTGAGACAGAGTCTTAATTAAGTTGCTGAGTTGCCTAAGTGGAGTTTGAACTTGGGATCCTCTTGCCTCAGCCTCCCAGAGTGCTGGGGTTACCAGTGTGCCCAACCTTGCCCAGTTAACATTTATTTTTGTATATGCTCTCAAGTGGGGATCTGTTCTCCTCTCACGTAGGTAACTAACTGCGCCACCTTCTTTGCAAGTAGTAATGTCAGCTCTGCTGTTTATTGTTTTTATGTATGAGTCATTTCCTGGGCTGTGTCCTGTTCCACTGAGCTCCATTTCTCCCTGCACAAATATTCCACTGCCAATTATAATACCATTATAACTTCTAGTAGGGTAGTCCTTCTATATTATTCTTCAGAGGTCTCTCAGCCTTTGTTCATCTTTATTAAGTTCCACAAAATGTTATTTGGTTTTGATTGAAATTGTAGTGTAGATTATAAATTATTTGGGGGGAGGCAGAGACATGCTCACAATCTTGAGCGCTTTTATCATTGAATAGATTGTATTTCTCCATTAGTGGTATATAGTGCTTCTTTTATGTTCTTCGATAATTCTTGGTGATTTTCTCCGTAGAGGTTTCGTACATAGTTAGCTTATTATTTCTGTTTGAGATGCTAGGACCCGGGACATCCACACTGAGCAGCATCTCCAATCTTTTTTTTTTTTTTTTAATTTACTTTTACTCACTGTCTTGGTTACTTTTTTCTCATTGCTGAGACAAACACCTGACACCCAAAATTAGGGAAGAAAAGGTTTATTTAGCTTACAGTTCTTGGTGGTTGCAGTCCATAATTAGCTGGCCCTAAAGCAGGGTGGCATGGCTCTGGGACAACGCTTCAAGGCAGCAGCCAGAGCAAAAGGGGGCAGCCGTTCATGATGGCTGCAAGCAGCAAGAACAAACCATGCCAAAAGAGAAAAAGAAAAATGCCCCCATTCCGACCTTACGTTGTATGTTGGCTCCACCCCTGGGTGGGTGCAGGACTCACACCACCAATCCCAGCGCTAGACAACGAGTCAACCACAAATGCTAGATTCAGCCACTTTCGTGACTACATGAGGCTTGGGGGGGCCATCTATATACAAACCGTAACAACCAGCTGTTCCCCTTTTAGGTATCTTCCCAAAACATCATACAACAGTGATATATATGCCCACGTTTATAGCAGCACGATTCATAATAGCTAAATCTTGGAAGCAGCCTATATGTCCACCAAGAGATGAATGGAGCAAGGAAACCTGGTATTTACACACAAGTACTACTCTGCTGTAAAGAAAGACAAACTTGATTCCTTTGTGGGAAAATGAATGCACCTTGAAACCATAATGTTAAATGAAGTAAATCAAACACACAAGTTTGAACATCAAGCTTATATGGTTTCCCTTTTATGAAAAAGTTAATATAGTACATGAATAATGAAATGAAAGACAGATAGTAGGATAAAAGAGAGAGAGAAGGGAAAGTGATTGTATTCTAAATTTGTTTCTGCCGTCAGTTTCTAGTTTCACTCCAATATGGTATGAGACTTCACTTTGCAGGATTTCCATCTCTTTGGATATGTTAAGGTCATTATTGTTGCCATGAGCATGGTCTATTTTTGTTTGTTTGTTTGTTTTTTGTTTTTGAGGCAGGGTCTCACTATGTAGCGCTGGCTGCCCTTGAACTCAGGGCGATCCTCCTGCCTCAGCTTCCCAAGTACTGGGATTACAGGTGTGCACCACCACACCCGGCATGCATGATCTATTTTAAATTTTAAAATTTCCAGAATAGGAAATTATGAAGAATGAGAGTAGCTCCCTAGATTTAGGGAGGAAGGATTAGGAGTTGATAGCTGGTGGTACAGTGTTGTTTTGGGATAACAAAAATGATCTAAATCTGATTGTAGTCATGGTTATACAACTCTTATCAATATGCAAAAAAATCTACCGAATCATACATTTTAAGTTTGTAAATTTCACAGTGTGCAAATTTTAGTTCAATAAAGCTGTTATTCAAAAAATGTTGATGGCTGTATGTTTTTTGTTGTCTTGAGACGATCATATGTCTCTCTTCCTTGATCATTCATTTTTCTTATAAAATACTTTAAAAATAGAGAAACATGGAACAATGCAACAGTATCAGTCAGAGTTGCTCGGAAAGGATCGTTAGTTGCTTCAGGTAAAACCCTAGGAGAGCGGCGTCTCCTGGAGTTGTGGGGAGCACTGATCCTTCGAGCCCCCACCACCACTTCAGTCCCTGCGACTCTGCCCGCAGCATTTCGGCAGCCACCCACGCTAGGCTTTCCAAGTCCCGCCCCGCCAGCCAACCTGTTAGCCAGCTACCAGCAAATCAGTGTGGCTCCACAGCTCTGGCCATCTTCTGTTGCACATCAAGTAGCCAGCCAGCCGATTGGTCTGAAGTTCTACCCGCTGGGAGGATTTCCTTTTCCCACTTCAAGTGGGACAGAGGGCAGTGGTCATCAACTTCCGGCTGATGCCAACAGGAAACCAGGTGAGCTCTTCTTTTGTCTCTGCCAAGTGGTCATAGGGAAATGTTCATGAGTCCATAGGTGTGAGCTAAGGGAGAGGCAGTGAAGCTCTGAGCTCCTTAGTACCTGCTCCCGTAGTTGACTTGTGCTTTCGCTTTCCTCCCAGGCCTGCTATGCCGATTGTGTTTTTTTGTTTGTTTGTTTGTTTTGTTTTTTGCGGCACCGGGGATTGAACTCACGACTTTGCGCTTGCCGGGCAGGTGCTTAGACCGCTGAGCTAGATCCCCAGCCCTGTTTTTGAGACAGGGTTTCACTATGCCGTTCAGGCTGGCCTTGAGCCCACTCTGTAGCCCAGGCTGGTCTCGAACTCACAACAATCCGCCTGTCTCAGCCTCCCCAGTGCTGGGATTACAGGCGAGCGCCACCACGCCCGGCTTCTCGATTGTGTTTTCTAATGGAATTCTGCTGTGTGTTGCTGGGTGTCTCTTTAGGAGGTGCTTGTTGACGCTCTAGGAGGGCTCAGTAGCAAACCAAGGGCTGCTTTTTAAATGGAAAATAGTTATTGGTAAAAGAGGGCGGGGCATTTCACCGTTCTGTCATTCTGCTGGGGCTCTTCCTCACTTTGTAGAGCCTCTGTGTGGGCCAGAGGTGTATCTGGTTCCACTGACTGTCCGGTGTCACTTGGCAATGCAGCCGGCACGATGGCCTGGACTGTGCAGAAGTCCTCGTGCCCCATCAACACCAGGGACCTTTCAGGTCACCCAAAGCAGCAAGCTCAAGTGTGTCACTGTCATTCCAAAATTCAGGTGGCTACCAGGGTTGCACCTTTTTCTTTGTGATGGGCAATGCAAGGCATAAGAGTTTGTCTCTTCCTTTAGAAAGGATGTTCTGATGAACCACAGACTGTTGGACATCACTACAGCAAGCTTTGGAAATCTGGAGTTTATCTCTCACCTTCTTAAACACATGTGGCTCGTGAATGTCGGCCCAGCTTGGCTTATTGAGATGATTAAAGCCTTCTAGCCTACATTGTGATGGGACAAATCAGAGTTGACAAATCCCAAAGGCAAAATAGCAAAGATCATTTGCTTCTGTTTTTGTTTTTGTTTTCGTGAGACGGGATCTCAGTATGTAGTTGAGATTAGCCTTGAACTCACTGTGTGACCCAGGCAGCGATCCTCCTGCCTCAGCCTCCCAAGTGCTGGGGTTACAGGTGTGCACCACCACACCTGGTCAGCAAAGATCATTTGTATTTGTACCTACTTTTGATGTTCTTTATTGATGGGCATGCAATAAAAGGTGTCTTTTGGCAAGCAGCTGTAGGTTAGTACATAGAATTGCAGCTATGATTGGCGCAGCCAACATCCGGTTAAGTTTGGAGCCATCCCTTGACATTCCTCTAACCAGGAAAGGCTTAGCATCACTCAAATAGGCTGGTACCTGGACAGGAGGTGGGGTGGCTGTCCCTGCATTTTTCAACTATCAAGGGTGGCGTTAATCACTGTAATTTCCTTGAGTTTTGGTGCGGTTTTTGGTTGACTGTCTTGGCGGACTCTGTGGCCCAGGAAGTTCCTCACTTTTTACTTAGCCTTCCCTATTAACACAGCCCCTCTGTGGGGACTCTGCTCTTAACTAAGAATCGTAACATGCTAGGTCTGCAGTAACAAACTCCCACAAACTTAATGGCTTGAAACAGCTGATTTATTATCTTACAGTTAAGGAGGCCAGTCTGAGCTGGGTCCCACTGAGCTACCATGAGGCATCAGTGTGGCCGTGCTCCTTTCTGGAGGCCGTAGGGAAGGAAACATTGTCCTGCCTTCTCCTGCTCCTAGCAGCTGCATGGAGCCTTCCATCCTCTCCAAAGCCAGCCATGGCTGGGGTTTTGTTGTTGTTGTTGTTATTGTGGTTCATTTGTTTTCATTTTGTGTTTTTCTTTTTCTGAGACAAGGTCTCGCTATGCAGTTCAGGCTGGCTTTGAACTTCCTTTGTAGCCCAGGCTGGCCTCGAACTCACAGTGATCCTCCAGCCTCAGTCTTCTGAGTGCTGGGGTTATGGGTGTGTGCCACCGCGCCTGGCTGGCCATGGCTGTTGGAGTCTCACGTGGCTCTACTCTGACATTGCTCTCGTCTTTCACATTTCGAAACAATTGTGATTAGATTGGATCACATTACTGTATTTTAAGATAGTCTCATTAACAAACAATTCCATCTGTAACCCTGATTCCCCACATAATGTACGGTACCCACAGGTTCTGGGGATGAGGATGTAGACATCTTGGGGCAGGGTAGAGCGGGTTGGAGTGGGAGGGATCATTCTTCTGCCTACTTCACTAAGTTTGTGTCTTCCTTGAGTGCATTCAGGGTCTAGGGAATAACTGAAGGAGACTTGACTTGGATAGAGAGTCCATTTCCACCTGCTCTCCATAAATCCTGATTCCGATCAGTAGTTTATGGCAGTGTTTCAAGTCTCAGGAAAGGTCAGGTCAGTGCTGACATCTAAGAACCCACGGGCGGTCTACATATTTCTTTGTCTCAGGTCTGAGTCCCTTCTTGAAGAGCTTGGAGGCAAGATTTACAGGTGTACCTGTGACTTGTGGACATCTCCTCAGCGGGCCATAGCTTTCCCCTCAATCGTTGGGAATCAGGCCTATGACCAGCAGGTCTGGGAGCTGTGGAGAAGACCGTGTGGCCCTATTAGGGTAGGGCAGACCCGGACTTCTGCTTCTTATATGGCAAGTCACTTCTTAGTAGGCTGCTGGTCTACTCACTTCCTCGGATCTTTGGGATCAATTGGGCGTCATTACCATGGATCCCTGGTAATAAAAAAATCAGACTGTCACTCCTCTCTGTTGTTTGTTAATTGAGCTGTGTGATGTCTGACAAGTACCTGTCTGCACACACCCTGCTCACTGAGAGCAAGGACTGCAGTTTCTTTGCAGTCACCCTAACAGCATCTCCTGCCCACCGTGACAGTCATTGCAGAGCTCCGGGAGGAGCTAGTGCCCTCATTACCATGTTTCTCCATCTTGGTAAAGGGTGTGGCCTCCAGGCCTTGAGGCAGAGGAAGGGAAGTATGGTTAGGGGTGGCAGAGGTTATAATATAATAGATTATTTAAACATTGCGCGTCTGAACTTTCAGGCTCCTTCCTCTATGCCCTGTGCCAGGGAATTTTCAGCATCTCAACCTAGCCAGATGTCCAGTGAGGCTGTAGTAGTTAATATCATTATAATTTTTGTTGTTTAACAATCCTTGAATTTCTGAGAGAAGTCCTGCATGATCATTTTATTTTTTTATTCCTTCATGAGTTCACTTTACATATATTCATTAAGATCCTGTAGGGTCTGACATATTGTTTAGGATTTTGAAGTCTTTATATCTACCTTGATGAGTCAATATCTGTCTATCTATCTATCTATCTGTCTATCACCTATCTGTCTATCATCTATCTATGTAGGAATTAAAAATCTCTGTTGTTATTTTCTAGCCACTAGGGGAAGGGCTTCCAGAATTGCAATTGGTTTGGGGAGAAATGTTCTCGCCTTGATGATTCGTGATGGTTGAGGAAGATTCCCCTAACACTTTTGCACTCGGTAGCCCCCACCCCCACCCCATACCATGAGGTTTTGTCCTCCTTTTCCTTAGATTCCGGGTCACCTAGTTCTAGTCTTACGAGTTGGTGGAACTCGGCTTTGGTGCGTCCTGATTCATGCAGGGAAAGTCACCCTTACGCATGAGGTGCCGGGACAGTGAGCCAGGCCACTTGAGGCTAAAACACCACATCTTAGACCTTGCCGGCTACCTGAAGGCTGAGAAGTTACCCTCTTAGACTCACCCGTAGTCCTTTTGACCCTAGATGTGGTCACCGTGACTGTGTTTTAAGCTGTAAAATGGAAGAAGTAATGACGTGGTCAGCTGCAGTCTGTGCCATAAAGGAGATGCATGGCTTCCCCTCCCTTTCATCCCTTTCTGCTGGCTGCAAGGGACCATGCTGGGGTGACCCATCTTGTTTTTTTGTTTTTTGAGAAAGGGTTTTGCTATGCAGTTGAGGTTGGCCTTGAAGTCACTTTTGTAGACTGGGCTGGCCTTGAACTCACAGTGATCCTCCTGCCTCAGCCTCCTGAATACAGGAATTGCAGGTGTGCACTACTACCCCCAGCAGGGGTGACCCATTTTAAACCATACCATTAGGACGCACAGATGATAAAACAGAAAGAGCCTGCATCTCTAGCCAGTGAGGATGGCTGGCACAGAGAGTCACACTCAGCTTTGTTTAAACCACCTTTATTTGAGTTGCGTGTTCAATAGTTAAATCGATTTCCTATTTAATACACCAAGTAAGCATCTGTGTTGATTTAACTTTACTATTTAAAAACTTGTTTTATAGGATAATTTTGGAATTTACAAGCAAAGAAAAGCAGCCATGGTCAAGTGTAGCCCCAAGGCAAGTGACCTGCAGCTCATAGAGCTAGAATAAAAGGCTGGATGTTGGGTGAGGCAGTCCTAGATTCAAAGCCTGACTTAGGTAATCCCTCACTGTGGTCCAGGATGGTCTTCTTTATCTGTAAGGGACTGTGAGGATTTGAGTTCCTGTCATAACTAAATCTTCCGGCAGGGGAGGCACTCAGAGTGGGGCTCATACACAGGAGCTGTCACTGTCCGCTGTCCCTGGGTTTGCCTGTTAACTCTTTCTGCCTCAGTTTCCTTCCCCGCTGTCTCTTCCTGTCTGTTCTTTATTTATTTTACTTTCTGGTTTGTTTTTGCCTTAAGCTGGCCAGGTGTGTGACCACAGGAAACCAGCAGGGCTTCATGGTCTACCTGTTATTTATTCTCCTTTCTCCTCCAAAGATGGTTCTGTAACCCACCAAGAGCTCCTCTCTTTCTCTCCCAAGGGTGTATTAGCTGCATGGCTATCCCCACAAGCAACTGAATTGGGTGTCCTGACCCGGAAGACCAGTCCTTCAATACGGATTCCCCCCATCCACAACCCCGGGGCCCAGGACAGGGAACTGGCACTCTGGGCCACCCAGTCAGTCAGGACTGTCCCAGACCTCTGAGAATTCAGATCTTAGAAGAAGGCTGCTCACATGTCTCTGTTTCTCTGTGGGCTTATCCCTCAGATTTGCAGTATAGGTTTAATATTCCTTTAGGGTATCTGTAGGAAAAAGAAGAAAAACAGAGAGAGAAGGAAACAGGAACTCAAATGCCACTGATCCCCCAGGGAGCCAGGGCCTGAACTCAGAATCCCTCTTTGGGCAACCGGCAGCCAGGCTTCCTGTGGTGGGGAGCCCAGGCCTCGCTTCTCAGGCTTGTGCTCCACCTCAGCTGCAAAGGCCCCAGACCACCTCGCCCCTCCCTGAGAACTCGACTTCTTGTGCAGCCACAAAAAGGTAACCAGCGTCTGGTGGCTTATGGTACAGACTTGTCAGGGACTTCCTGCCTTTGATGCATGCCATTCTCGTGAGCTGAGCTGGGCCTCTGAAGATGAGAGGACCCTTTAGACTTCCTGAGTGTCTCAACAGTCAGACTCTTGGGGTTTGTGGTTAGAGATGCTGGTATGAACATTGTGTTCTACAAAGTGTACCCTCCGTGGCCCATAACCTCAGCAGGCAAAGCTTTGTGCAAAACAGGACTTAGCCAAACTGCCCAAGAGGTTCTAAAGGGCTCTTGACTTTGCCTTTAGCAGACAGGGACTGGAGGGCTCAGTAAATGCAGGGAGTAGAGGAGAGTTGCTCTGGTGAGGGCTGGTGACAGCTAGACCCTCTGTGAGCTGCCACTGCCTTCCATTCGAGTACCAAAGCTCCCTTCAAATGCAACTGGAGACTCCCCAGTAGTCTATTGCTGAGGCCCAATCACGGCCCAGCATTCTAACCTTTGCACCTACCCCTGGAGAAACGGAGGCTCGGGGAGGTTAAGTGCCAGCCCCAAAAGTGCACAGAGGTAAGATTGGAACTCAGAGGCGGCCATTTACAGAGCCAACACCGCTCTGCTTCATGGGACCGCCTTTCTGCCTTCCCACAGGGCGTCGGCAAGGCCTGGCAACATAGGGCAAACTCTCAGTCAAGGGCAGAGGCAGCTTTGTCAGATTTCTCCACTTGAAGACGTTCTTTTCCAAAGGCCTGGGATAGTGGCTCAGTGGCAGAGCATTTGCTTAAGACACTTTTCTTCCCTTTTCCGTTCAACACTCTCTGTACAGAAGTCACTACATAAAACCCACGCTGAAGGAGCACGGAGTTCTGATCAACCTCCTTGAGAACGAAGCAGCTCCAGAAATGATTTGAATTCTTCTGCATGGGAGATTTATCTTCTCTTCCCCGTGTATTTACTTATTCAATCTTCTCTATTCCTTTGGTTCTTGGGCTTGGACCTAGGGCCTTGCTTGTCCTGAGCACTCATTGTCATTGAGCTACATGTTGGTTTTATTTTTGTTTTTGTTTTTTCTTTTTGAGATACTGTCTTGCTGCATAGTTCAGGCTGACATTGAACTCACTATGTAGCCCTGGCTGGCTTCTAAACTCATGGTGATCCTCCTGCCTCAGCCTCCAGAGAGCTGGGATGATAGGCAAGCGCCACCAAGTCCAATTTGAGCTACATTAGTCCCTCAATCGTCTGTTTTTTTTAAAAAAAGTTTTTGCTACTGACATTTCCAAATAATATGTTCATTACATTTTCAGGTGAA